>CAXIWW010000370.1:45000-50189 GCA_964036315.1 Acanthosepion esculentum | reverse complement strand
CTCCTCGCGCCGGCTCGCTTCCGCTGCCGCCCGACGCCGGCCGCCCCGGCGCGCGCTGACTGACGCCGCCGCCCGACCGTTGTCGCCGCCGCTCCTCGCAGCTTAGATTTCGAACTCGTTTCGTGTAACAAGCTTTGCTTTTTTCTACATTTTCACACTATCCGACGCGGCGCTTGTCCGGCAACGTTGCAGACGATCTCCAAGTGAGAATCGATGCGAGCAATCGCGATGTCGAAGTTGATTTCTGCCACTTTTGCCATGTTCGAAACAGTCGACCGCCGCTTGCGGCCGCCGAGCGCTTGGCGCACGCACAACGCTGGTCCGGTCGGACTCTTCTTCCGCACTTCACCGCGAAGTAGTCGTCGGCGTGCGGCAAGCCAAGCGTCCCCGCTACGCCGCTGCTGCTGCCCACCTGCCTGCCCTGCCGCCCGCCTGTCTGTCTCTCCTCCTCGCGCCGGCTCGCTTCCGCTGCCGCCCGACGCCGGCCGCCCCGGCGCGCGCTGACTGACGCCGCCGCCCGACCGTTGTCGCCGCCGCTCCTCGCAGCTTAGATTTCGAACTCGTTTCGTGTAACAAGCTTTGCTTTTTTCTACATTTTCACACTATCCGACGCGGCGCTTGTCCGGCAACGTTGCAGACGATCTCCAAGTGAGAATCGATGCGAGCAATCGCGATGTCGAAGTTGATTTCTGCCACTTTTGCCATGTTCGAAACAGTCGACCGCCGCTTGCGGCCGCCGAGCGCTTGGCGCACGCACAACGCTGGTCCGGTCGGACTCTTCTTCCGCACTTCACCGCGAAGTAGTCGTCGGCGTGCGGCAAGCCAAGCGTCCCCGCTACGCCGCTGCTGCTGCCCACCTGCCTGCCCTGCCGCCCGCCTGTCTGTCTCTCCTCCTCGCGCCGGCTCGCTTCCGCTGCCGCCCGACGCCGGCCGCCCCGGCGCGCGCTGACTGACGCCGCCGCCCGACCGTTGTCGCCGCCGCTCCTCGCAGCTTAGATTTCGAACTCGTTTCGTGTAACAAGCTTTGCTTTTTTCTACATTTTCACACTATCCGACGCGGCGCTTGTCCGGCAACGTTGCAGACGATCTCCAAGTGAGAATCGATGCGAGCAATCGCGATGTCGAAGTTGATTTCTGCCACTTTTGCCATGTTCGAAACAGTCGACCGCCGCTTGCGGCCGCCGAGCGCTTGGCGCACGCACAACGCTGGTCCGGTCGGACTCTTCTTCCGCACTTCACCGCGAAGTAGTCGTCGGCGTGCGGCAAGCCAAGCGTCCCCGCTACGCCGCTGCTGCTGCCCACCTGCCTGCCCTGCCGCCCGCCTGTCTGTCTCTCCTCCTCGCGCCGGCTCGCTTCCGCTGCCGCCCGACGCCGGCCGCCCCGGCGCGCGCTGACTGACGCCGCCGCCCGACCGTTGTCGCCGCCGCTCCTCGCAGCTTAGATTTCGAACTCGTTTCGTGTAACAAGCTTTGCTTTTTTCTACATTTTCACACTATCCGACGCGGCGCTTGTCCGGCAACGTTGCAGACGATCTCCAAGTGAGAATCGATGCGAGCAATCGCGATGTCGAAGTTGATTTCTGCCACTTTTGCCATGTTCGAAACAGTCGACCGCCGCTTGCGGCCGCCGAGCGCTTGGCGCACGCACAACGCTGGTCCGGTCGGACTCTTCTTCCGCACTTCACCGCGAAGTAGTCGTCGGCGTGCGGCAAGCCAAGCGTCCCCGCTACGCCGCTGCTGCTGCCCACCTGCCTGCCCTGCCGCCCGCCTGTCTGTCTCTCCTCCTCGCGCCGGCTCGCTTCCGCTGCCGCCCGACGCCGGCCGCCCCGGCGCGCGCTGACTGACGCCGCCGCCCGACCGTTGTCGCCGCCGCTCCTCGCAGCTTAGATTTCGAACTCGTTTCGTGTAACAAGCTTTGCTTTTTTCTACATTTTCACACTATCCGACGCGGCGCTTGTCCGGCAACGTTGCAGACGATCTCCAAGTGAGAATCGATGCGAGCAATCGCGATGTCGAAGTTGATTTCTGCCACTTTTGCCATGTTCGAAACAGTCGACCGCCGCTTGCGGCCGCCGAGCGCTTGGCGCACGCACAACGCTGGTCCGGTCGGACTCTTCTTCCGCACTTCACCGCGAAGTAGTCGTCGGCGTGCGGCAAGCCAAGCGTCCCCGCTACGCCGCTGCTGCTGCCCACCTGCCTGCCCTGCCGCCCGCCTGTCTGTCTCTCCTCCTCGCGCCGGCTCGCTTCCGCTGCCGCCCGACGCCGGCCGCCCCGGCGCGCGCTGACTGACGCCGCCGCCCGACCGTTGTCGCCGCCGCTCCTCGCAGCTTAGATTTCGAACTCGTTTCGTGTAACAAGCTTTGCTTTTTTCTACATTTTCACACTATCCGACGCGGCGCTTGTCCGGCAACGTTGCAGACGATCTCCAAGTGAGAATCGATGCGAGCAATCGCGATGTCGAAGTTGATTTCTGCCACTTTTGCCATGTTCGAAACAGTCGACCGCCGCTTGCGGCCGCCGAGCGCTTGGCGCACGCACAACGCTGGTCCGGTCGGACTCTTCTTCCGCACTTCACCGCGAAGTAGTCGTCGGCGTGCGGCAAGCCAAGCGTCCCCGCTACGCCGCTGCTGCTGCCCACCTGCCTGCCCTGCCGCCCGCCTGTCTGTCTCTCCTCCTCGCGCCGGCTCGCTTCCGCTGCCGCCCGACGCCGGCCGCCCCGGCGCGCGCTGACTGACGCCGCCGCCCGACCGTTGTCGCCGCCGCTCCTCGCAGCTTAGATTTCGAACTCGTTTCGTGTAACAAGCTTTGCTTTTTTCTACATTTTCACACTATCCGACGCGGCGCTTGTCCGGCAACGTTGCAGACGATCTCCAAGTGAGAATCGATGCGAGCAATCGCGATGTCGAAGTTGATTTCTGCCACTTTTGCCATGTTCGAAACAGTCGACCGCCGCTTGCGGCCGCCGAGCGCTTGGCGCACGCACAACGCTGGTCCGGTCGGACTCTTCTTCCGCACTTCACCGCGAAGTAGTCGTCGGCGTGCGGCAAGCCAAGCGTCCCCGCTACGCCGCTGCTGCTGCCCACCTGCCTGCCCTGCCGCCCGCCTGTCTGTCTCTCCTCCTCGCGCCGGCTCGCTTCCGCTGCCGCCCGACGCCGGCCGCCCCGGCGCGCGCTGACTGACGCCGCCGCCCGACCGTTGTCGCCGCCGCTCCTCGCAGCTTAGATTTCGAACTCGTTTCGTGTAACAAGCTTTGCTTTTTTCTACATTTTCACACTATCCGACGCGGCGCTTGTCCGGCAACGTTGCAGACGATCTCCAAGTGAGAATCGATGCGAGCAATCGCGATGTCGAAGTTGATTTCTGCCACTTTTGCCATGTTCGAAACAGTCGACCGCCGCTTGCGGCCGCCGAGCGCTTGGCGCACGCACAACGCTGGTCCGGTCGGACTCTTCTTCCGCACTTCACCGCGAAGTAGTCGTCGGCGTGCGGCAAGCCAAGCGTCCCCGCTACGCCGCTGCTGCTGCCCACCTGCCTGCCCTGCCGCCCGCCTGTCTGTCTCTCCTCCTCGCGCCGGCTCGCTTCCGCTGCCGCCCGACGCCGGCCGCCCCGGCGCGCGCTGACTGACGCCGCCGCCCGACCGTTGTCGCCGCCGCTCCTCGCAGCTTAGATTTCGAACTCGTTTCGTGTAACAAGCTTTGCTTTTTTCTACATTTTCACACTATCCGACGCGGCGCTTGTCCGGCAACGTTGCAGACGATCTCCAAGTGAGAATCGATGCGAGCAATCGCGATGTCGAAGTTGATTTCTGCCACTTTTGCCATGTTCGAAACAGTCGACCGCCGCTTGCGGCCGCCGAGCGCTTGGCGCACGCACAACGCTGGTCCGGTCGGACTCTTCTTCCGCACTTCACCGCGAAGTAGTCGTCGGCGTGCGGCAAGCCAAGCGTCCCCGCTACGCCGCTGCTGCTGCCCACCTGCCTGCCCTGCCGCCCGCCTGTCTGTCTCTCCTCCTCGCGCCGGCTCGCTTCCGCTGCCGCCCGACGCCGGCCGCCCCGGCGCGCGCTGACTGACGCCGCCGCCCGACCGTTGTCGCCGCCGCTCCTCGCAGCTTAGATTTCGAACTCGTTTCGTGTAACAAGCTTTGCTTTTTTCTACATTTTCACACTATCCGACGCGGCGCTTGTCCGGCAACGTTGCAGACGATCTCCAAGTGAGAATCGATGCGAGCAATCGCGATGTCGAAGTTGATTTCTGCCACTTTTGCCATGTTCGAAACAGTCGACCGCCGCTTGCGGCCGCCGAGCGCTTGGCGCACGCACAACGCTGGTCCGGTCGGACTCTTCTTCCGCACTTCACCGCGAAGTAGTCGTCGGCGTGCGGCAAGCCAAGCGTCCCCGCTACGCCGCTGCTGCTGCCCACCTGCCTGCCCTGCCGCCCGCCTGTCTGTCTCTCCTCCTCGCGCCGGCTCGCTTCCGCTGCCGCCCGACGCCGGCCGCCCCGGCGCGCGCTGACTGACGCCGCCGCCCGACCGTTGTCGCCGCCGCTCCTCGCAGCTTAGATTTCGAACTCGTTTCGTGTAACAAGCTTTGCTTTTTTCTACATTTTCACACTATCCGACGCGGCGCTTGTCCGGCAACGTTGCAGACGATCTCCAAGTGAGAATCGATGCGAGCAATCGCGATGTCGAAGTTGATTTCTGCCACTTTTGCCATGTTCGAAACAGTCGACCGCCGCTTGCGGCCGCCGAGCGCTTGGCGCACGCACAACGCTGGTCCGGTCGGACTCTTCTTCCGCACTTCACCGCGAAGTAGTCGTCGGCGTGCGGCAAGCCAAGCGTCCCCGCTACGCCGCTGCTGCTGCCCACCTGCCTGCCCTGCCGCCCGCCTGTCTGTCTCTCCTCCTCGCGCCGGCTCGCTTCCGCTGCCGCCCGACGCCGGCCGCCCCGGCGCGCGCTGACTGACGCCGCCGCCCGACCGTTGTCGCCGCCGCTCCTCGCAGCTTAGATTTCGAACTCGTTTCGTGTAACAAGCTTTGCTTTTTTCTACATTTTCACACTATCCGACGCGGCGCTTGTCCGGCAACGTTGCAGACGATCTCCAAGTGAGAATCGATGCGAGCAATCGCGATGTCGAAGTTGATTTCTGCCACTTTTGCCATGTTCGAAACAGTCGACCGCCGCTTGCGGCCGCCG
>CAXIWW010000370.1:25000-40000 GCA_964036315.1 Acanthosepion esculentum | reverse complement strand
CGACTCGGAACGGACGAAGGAAAAGAGGGAAAGGACGGCGGGACGAAGACGGCAAGCGCCGGCGGAATCGGGCACGGCTAGGCGGCGGAAGGAAGCGAGAAGCTCCCCGCCGAAAACCGCTTTCGCCGAGACACCTCTCCCGGACCGGTGCCCTCCCACGCGCTCTCTCGCTTTCGCTGCGCCTTCGGGGTTCTTCGGGGCCCCTACGACTCGCGAACGGCCAGGACTCCTCGGTCCGTGTTTCAAGACGGGTCGGGTGGGTTGCCGATGCACGTCGCGGACCCGAGGTGACGGGCGGCACCAAAGGCTCGCCGACCTACCGCGCTAGCAGGGCCCCTCCCGCGCGCGACCGGAACCTTTTGGATCCCGGCAACGCGGAGAAAGACGACGCGACGAGACGACGTCGCGCGCCGGCACGGGAATCGGCGCGGCCGCACCGGTTTCGAGGCTCCCGCGAACACTGTCCCGCGCACGCCCGAGACGGTGGGGCGCCGAGGGCGCGCGAAGCGCCGCGCGGATCGTCCGACGAGAAGAAACCGGATCGCCACGTGTAACGGATCGCGTTTTCGTTTCCTCCGTCCCCGGCAGAAGGGGGCAGTACGCTCGCGGGCCCGACAGAAGACGCCTCCGGCCCGACACGCGAACGTGAAGGGTGGAGTTTAGAGTGCGCCTTCCGCCCACGGACACCGCGCGTCGACCTGCACGCCGGGAACGGGTCGCGACGACGGACCGGAGGGGAAGTGCGTCCGGTGCCGGCCGTGCGGATGTGAGCGTCGCGCCGAAGCGCCCGCGCCATATGATGCCGAGCGAAGAAGAGGTGCGGGTGATCGCGTGGAATGGTGAGGAGAAGCCACGACGGCAGCGACGGCGGCCACGGCGGCAGCAGCAGCAGCAGCGACGCGAATCGCCGCCACAGCGGCGGCAGCAGCGACAGCGGCGACCGCCGCGCTCTCCTCGTTCCCCGCGGCCCGTCTCTCTCGTCGGCGACGCGAGCGCAAAAGCAGAATCCGGAGGGCGTCGGGGACACGAGCGGAAGGAGGCGGAAACCACCAACCGAAACGTAGCCCCCGCCGGTGACCTCCGAAACGACGTCCGCGCCGGCCTGTGATGGGCGCCGCCGCCCGAGTAGTAATACCCGGACAACAACCAAATCGAGTTTGGGCCACGTTCGGCAGCACCGGACTGAGTCCCCCCGCGATCGCGGTGAGCGGTCCCACCCGTTTACCCCTGGGCGGTTTCACGTTCTCTTGAACTCTCTCTCCAAAGTTCTTTTCAACTTTCCCTCACGGTACTTGTCGACTATCGGACTCGTCCCGGTATTTAGCCTTGGATGGAGCTTACCACCCGATTTGGGCTGCGTTCCCAAGCAACCCGACTCTCGGATCGAAGGCCGTCGCGCGTCGTCCGCACCGAATGGGCCTGGCACCCGCCGCGGGCGGCCCCGATCGAGGGAACTCCGAACTACGCGAGACGAAAACGAGCGGCTGCCTTCGACCCATGCGCCACACGTCCCGAAGCCGTTTACTGGCGACGGGATTCGGCGTTGGGCTTCTCCCGGTTCACTCGCCGTTACTAAGGGAATCCCGGTTGGTTTCTTTTCCTCCGCTTAGCGATATGCTTAAGTTCAGCGGGTCGTCTCGTCCGAGCCGAGGGCGGCGGTTTTGTGTGTGTGCGTATTTAGACAAAACGACGTAGACCGCGCGCGCACTGTGACGGCAGTGGCAAGGCAGGCGGCGGCGGCAGAGACTGGCAATCGAGACGCCCAAGGTTTGTATTTCGACCTCCGAGAGCGAAACGACGTTGCCGCCGCTGTTTGCGCACGCGCGCGCGGCCGTGGTCGTCTTGCAATCAATGACTGCTCGCGGTCGTAACGGAAGCGACCCCGCGGTCTGCAAGCGGGAGACGAAGGTGAGAGTCTAGCGACTTCCATCCTGCGACGTCCCGGTTTCCTCCGCGTTAGAAAGGCAATTGATTCCCGAATTCGAGAATAATGACGCGGGGGACGGTGAGATGCCTCTCGACTAACGAGTGAGAAGACATGCCATTTTCCGCCTCTCGACCGGACGGGGCCCCGAGACAAGGGATCTCGAGGCCGCAATGTGCGTTCGAGGTGTCGATGTTCACTGAGTCCTGCAATTCGCATCAGTTCTCGCGGCTGGCCGCGCTCTTCATCGACGGACGAGCCGAGTGATCCCCCGTCCAGGGTTTTTCAGTTTAGTTTTTCGGTTTATTTTCGAGACTGGTTTTAAAAAAAAAAAATAGTGTGCGAGGAGGAGGAGGAGGTCGAGAACGGGCGCAGCGGCGGCCGACGTCCACAGCAGACAGGCACCCCGACAAACACCACAATTTCGTCGGGGACATCGGCGGCGTGGACCGTAAGGCGTAGCGACGTGCCACCACGGCAGCGGCGGCCGACGTCCACAGCAGACAGGCACCCCGACAACCACCACAATTGTCAGGGACATCGGCGGCGTGGACCGTACGGCGTAGACCAGAAACGGCGGGAGACGGAGAAGGAGGCGTGACGGCGGCCGGCGGCGTCATCCATCTCGCGATCATGGCGTGGCACGTATAACCGACACTCGACCTCCCGATCTGGGACGTAACGGCGGTGCAAAAACGATATGGCCGGACGTGAGTAAGGCGGGAGACGGATGATGTGACGGCGACCGTCTCGCGCGGGTAGCAGTCGATTTGCGCCGGGCGAGAGAGGCGGCAGTGGTGACAACATCGGCGGGGGGGCCGTCCATGCGACGGTGGCGCGGCCTCTCTGTTAGTTGCTACCAACTCGCCGACGACGACAAAACGCGCTACCCGCGACCGACCAGTTTTCGCTTCATGTCCCGACCGTCGAGACGTCATTCCCGCCGCCGCCGCCGCCGATAGACGGCGGTGGCAGCAGCAGCAGCGAGAGACGGTAACTCGACGGCATTTCGAACAAAGGAAACGGTCAAAACAGCGAGCGTTTTTCACCGATAATGATCCTTCCGCAGGTTCACCTACGGAAACCTTGTTACGACTTTTACTTCCTCTAAACGATCGGGTTCGGTCGTCTTCTCCAGGCATCGAACGCCGAGGCGAGTACGACACGCGCGTGAAACGGCAGCGGAGACCGCCGCCGCTGCGCCACGTGCACGCTGCCCGGCGGCGTCGTCGGCCAGATCCGAGGACCTCACCGGACCGTTCGATCGGTAGTAGCGACGGGCGGTGTGTACAAAGGGCAGGGACGTGATCGACGCGGGCTGTTGACCCGCGCCTACCGGGAATTCCTCGTTCACGGGGTTGGTTACAGGCCCCGATCCCTATCACGGGAGGTGGTTAAGAGGTTTCCCGACCCTCTCGGGCCGGGGCGAAGTCCCCGCTGATACCTCCAGTGTAGCGCGCGTGCGGCCCCGGACATCTAAGGGCATCACAGACCTGTTATCGCTCCGCCTCGTGTGGCTTTCTGCCACCCGTCCCTCTAAGAAGTGCGTGAGAAAACCGACCCGGACCCGGGCGCTGCGATGAACGCCGAGCCCGCCGTTGAATAAACACACACATCGGCGCACTAGTTAGCAGGCCGGAGTCTCGTTCGTTATCGGAATCAACCAGACGGATCGCTCCACCAACTAAGAACGGCCATGCACCACCACCCACCGAATCGAGAAAGAGCTATCGATCTGTCAATCCTACCGGTGTCCGGACCGGGTGAGTTTTCCCGTGTTGAGTCAAATTAAGCCGCAGGCTCCACTCCTGGTGGTGCCCTTCCGTCAATTCCTTTAAGTTTCAGCTTTGCAACCATACTCCCCCCGGAACCGAACTCTGGTTTCCCGCAGGCTACCCGCCGGGTCATGGAAGCGAACGCCGGCGGATCGCCGGTCGGCATCGTTTACGGTCGGAACTACGACGGTATCTGATCGTCTTCGAACCTCCGACTTTCGCTCTTGATCGAGGAAAACGTGCTTGCCACACGCCATCGCTGCAGTTCGTCTTGCGACGATCCAAGAATTTCACCTCTAACGTCGCAATACGAGTGGCCCCGACCGCTCCCTTCGATCATTGCCTCGCCGTAGACGGAGACCGACAGACGTAGACGAGGCCCTCTTCCATCATTCCATGCTTATCGTATGCAAGCTTGAACAGCCCGCTCTGAGCACTCTAATTTTTTCAAAGTGAACGTACCGGCCGCCGCGGACACTCGGTCAAGAGCACCCTTGGAGGAGAAACCGCCGACCGCGCACGCGCGCAGAACAGACGCGAAGATAGACGCGGAGGTAGGTATAGCAGGGCAACCGAGGGCAGATTGGAGGACGGTGAGGGAAGAGGAGGCCACCGCGCGCAGCGGCAGGGAAGAACGCTCCCCCGTGACGTTGAACGCGAGACGGAACGACGCGACGCAACCGCCCTTTTAGGCGACGACGGCGACGCAGACGACGAGCAAACGCCGCTGGCCGCCGCCGACAGGGAAGAAACGCCGCGCGAATCGCACCGCCTTTTGACCGCGCGCGCCAGACGGAACGGAAACCCGGCGCCGCCGACGACGGCGACGCTCGCGGGACCCCCCGCACCTCCGCGGCAAACCCGTCGGAAAAAACACCCACTACTCCCCCGCGTAACTTCGCCGGCAGGACCGCGTGGCGGATGTACAAGCGGTTGACACCGGCGGAAAGGGCCGGGAATGCGCACGGACGACCAAAGTCAACGACGGACGATGGCGCCGCCGCCCCGGGGCCGCGAACGCGACCACGAACCCGAGTTCGGACTACGAGCTTTTTAACCGCAACAACTTTAATATACGCTACCGGAGCTGGAATTACCGCGGCTGCTGGCACCAGACTTGCCCTCCGGTTGGTCCTCGTTAACGGATTTGAAGTGTACTCATTCCGATCGCGGGGCCTCGACAGAGTCCCGCGTCGTTATTTTTCGTCACTACCTCCCCGTGCCGGGAGTGGGTAATTTGCGCGCCTGCTGCCTTCCTTGGATGTGGTAGCCGTTTCGCATGCTCCCTCTCCGGAATCGAACCCCGATTCCCCGTTACCCGTAGTAACCACGGTAGGCACTTAACCGACCGTCGACAGTTGATAGGGCGGACCCTCGAGAGACCCGTCGCCAGGCGTGAAAGCCAGTGCGATCGACCAGTGAGTTATCCAGAGTCACCAAAGCGGAGCGCGCCGCCCTTTAGCCCCGCCACAAGAACGCCGCCGCAGACCGCCAACACCCGGAGGGCGGAAGACGACCGCACGACGGCGACCGCGACGAGAGGACGGAATGACGCGCATCGGTCTCAGTCTAATATGTAGCGCCGCGACCCGTAACGGACGACGCGGGTGCCCACGCGCGTGACGGCGCGCAGGCGACGGCAACGCGCCGACCGATCGCGGCATGTGTCACATGTATTAGCTCTAGAATTGCCACAGTTATCCATCGCCTCCGAGGAGGATTACGGTCCCGAGGATTAGGTCCGGTTCCTGAGCCATTCGCGGTTTCGCCCGTTCTAATGCGTGGCGTGAACTTACACTTGCATGGCTTAAGCTTTGAGACAAGCATATGACTACTGGCAGGATCAACCAGGTATCGTTTTTTTGTTCTGGGGGATTTCGTGCGCGCGTTCGTGTGACGACGAACGCGGCCGCGCGGGAAGCGCAAGCCGCCGACGACAACGACGACGACGACGGCGGCGACGCATTTTCGGCAGGATCGATGAGCGCAAAACGGACGCGACATCGTTCCATGCGACGGCGGCGGCGGCGACGGCGGCGACGGCGGCGGGGCTCCCGGCTTAATCGCTAAACGACGAACACTTTGTTTACGGCACTTCCACGCTTTCGCGTCGTCAACACGCGGCGCTGGCGCGAGAGACGCGAAGTCGGGTGACCGAAGGAGAGACGAGTCGACTGGGCGTCGCGCGACTATCGTACACCAGCACCAGTCTACGCGAGCGTGCTAGCTATCGAAAGTTCCGGGAAGCGACCGCCATTTAACCGACGAGCAGTGGACGCGTGACTCACGACGACGACGAACGGTAGCATGTGGTGGCTGCTCCAGTCGCCGACGCGGGATGATGTCGGCACACGCGGGTAACTGCTGGAAGACGGCAGCCGGTTAAAGGTAGGAAGGCGGACGGCTATTTCGGCCCACAGAACGTTCGACTGCGCTAAGACGGCGGCGACTGACGGAGCTGCGGGGCGGCGGCAGCGGAGGCGGCGTAGGCGGCGGCATCGCGGTTAGAAGGTTCGCGACGCGTACGCGGTCCGTCAAACTGTTCTTCCCAGACGCGTAAGAAAGGCGGCCAAGACGCGTCGGTAGAACAGCAGCAGCAGCAGCAGCAGCAGCAGCAGCAGCAGCAGCAGCACTCGGCAATTGGAGACCGACGATACGACAAGCTGGCAAACGATGGAAATGACGCACGAGCGCGGCAGCGCGTTCGAACTCTCCTCATTCCTGATCGCATTTACAAGACGAACGAGTCCGATTCGAGCATCGAGTCGCAAGGACTTTCGACACAAGTATCGATCACTGAAGCGAGCGCTTGGAAGGGACGCGAGGAGGATTACTCCACGACATGTCTCCCTCGACCGAGATGACCTCCGGACTGTGAAACATGCACGACGGGATTTTCGGACGGCAAACGACAATTTGGCGACGAGCACGGGACCGAACGAAAGCAACGGACGACACCGACGGGGAAGAGCTGCAACATCGGCAACTGGCTGACGAAAGGAGGCGGCGGCGTCGGCGGCGAAAGGCAATGTCAACGGCGACGGTGGCGAGTGGTTCGACTTAGCCGGCGATAAGCGAATCACACTGAGGCGGCGGCCGACCGATAAGACAAACGCGCCAACGGTACGTCAGGAGTGCGCGGCGGCGGCGGCGGCGGCGGCGACGATGTTAGAGCAGCAGCAGCAACGAAGGTGTCGTCAAAGACGGCGGCCGCTAACGCTGATGACCATGCGAACGCGTTCACGGAAACAATATCCGACCTTGGTGCCATCAACCGGACTAGGGAAGTAGTTGATGCAGCGCGTCGACAGCTTCTTCGGTGGGGAATGCGGTACGCGAAGAAACAAACTGACGACGACGACGAGCGATTTGGCAGCACTGGACCCTCACATCTGCCTGCCAAAAAACGATGGCCCTCCACGACATACGGCGAGCGATAAAGGGTTAGATCTAAAACAGGCAGATGAGGCGAAGGAGCGAGCCAAGTGGTTGGTCCGGGAGGAGAGTGTCCGAACAACGGTTCCCGTAGAGAGGAGGAGGCGGCGTCCAGGGAGTGTTGTGCGGACACGCTTTCTCCTCCGAAGGAATGCCGGCCCAGGCGAAGACGACGGCGACCATGACGGCGACGGCGCAGACGGCGAAGACGGCATTTACGTTCAAGAGGAACGTGAACGATCAGCGAAAGCGAGAAAAAGCAAATGAAACACGCACGAAGACGAGCGGTCCAGCGATACGCGTAAAATTGCCTCTCAGCTACGCCAACCGAACAAGCACGAACGTCCGAGCAGAAAACGAAAGAAGCGAGCCGAGCGGCGTCCGAACAACGGTTCCCATAGAGAAAAGGCGGCGTCCAGGGAGAATTGTGCGGATAAGCTCTCTCTCCTCCGAAGGAATGCCGGCTCAGGCGAAGTCGACGGCGACGATGACGGCGGCGACGGCGACAACGTAAACGGCGAAGACAGCATTCAAGTTACGGGCGCACGCGATGGTAAAGAAGATATAAGCTGAACGACCAGTGAAAGCGAGAAAAAGCAACTGAAACACGCACGAAGACTAACAGACGACGGCCCAAGAAGAAGTCCAGCGATACGCGTAAAAGTGCTCTTCCGCGACGCCAACCGAACAAGCTCGCACTTCCTACCAACTTATGCTTTGAACTCATTTCGTGTAACAACCTTTGCTTTTTTCTAAATTTGCATACTGTTACATGCAATTTTTGTTCAGGAACGTTGCAAACGATACAAAAGCAAGGATAAATATGAGTAATTGCAAAATCGAATTTTATTTTTTTAATTTTTTCCATAAATTTCAAAATCGGCACTTTTTCAAATTTCGACCAACGCTTACAGCCGCCGAGCGCGTCGCGCACGCACAACGCTGGTCCGACGTTTTTCAAAACTTTGCCACGAAATCGGCATGCGGCAGCGTGCCCGTAACGCCTACTGCCGGCCGTGAAACCGCGAATCCATGACGTGCGAGAAGCATTACAATTTCCGCATTCCGCCGCGTTACTCACGTACTGGCGAGATGACGAGGCATCTGCCAACATTAAGTTCACCAGAGTTACTCCCGCCAATGACCCGACTTCGGTCGGTCGCATTGCAGACCGGCGCCTCAGCGTCCGTAACACGCCCGCTGCCGGTGGCGGCGGCACGACCTCGGTCGCTGTCCTCGCAGCCGCCTCCGACCGCGCCGGCTCGCTTCCGCTGCCGGCCAGCCGGCGCGCGCTGACGCCCGACTGTCGTCGTTCGTCGCCGCCGCTCCTCGCAGCTTAGATTTCGAACTCGTTTCGTGTAACAAGCTTTGCTTTTTTCTACATTTTCACACTATCCGACGCGGCGCTTGTCCGGCAACGTTGCAGACGATCTCCAAGTGAGAATCGATGCGAGCAATCGCGATGTCGAAGTTGATTTCTGCCACTTTTGCCATGTTCGAAACAGTCGACCGCCGCTTGCGGCCGCCGAGCGCTTGGCGCACGCACAACGCTGGTCCGGTCGGACTCTTCTTCCGCACTTCACCGCGAAGTAGTCGTCGGCGTGCGGCAAGCCAAGCGTCCCCGCTACGCCGCTGCTGCTGCCCACCTGCCTGCCCTGCCGCCCGCCTGTCTGTCTCTCCTCCTCGCGCCGGCTCGCTTCCGCTGCCGCCCGACGCCGGCCGCCCCGGCGCGCGCTGACTGACGCCGCCGCCCGACCGTTGTCGCCGCCGCTCCTCGCAGCTTAGATTTCGAACTCGTTTCGTGTAACAAGCTTTGCTTTTTTCTACATTTTCACACTATCCGACGCGGCGCTTGTCCGGCAACGTTGCAGACGATCTCCAAGTGAGAATCGATGCGAGCAATCGCGATGTCGAAGTTGATTTCTGCCACTTTTGCCATGTTCGAAACAGTCGACCGCCGCTTGCGGCCGCCGAGCGCTTGGCGCACGCACAACGCTGGTCCGGTCGGACTCTTCTTCCGCACTTCACCGCGAAGTAGTCGTCGGCGTGCGGCAAGCCAAGCGTCCCCGCTACGCCGCTGCTGCTGCCCACCTGCCTGCCCTGCCGCCCGCCTGTCTGTCTCTCCTCCTCGCGCCGGCTCGCTTCCGCTGCCGCCCGACGCCGGCCGCCCCGGCGCGCGCTGACTGACGCCGCCGCCCGACCGTTGTCGCCGCCGCTCCTCGCAGCTTAGATTTCGAACTCGTTTCGTGTAACAAGCTTTGCTTTTTTCTACATTTTCACACTATCCGACGCGGCGCTTGTCCGGCAACGTTGCAGACGATCTCCAAGTGAGAATCGATGCGAGCAATCGCGATGTCGAAGTTGATTTCTGCCACTTTTGCCATGTTCGAAACAGTCGACCGCCGCTTGCGGCCGCCGAGCGCTTGGCGCACGCACAACGCTGGTCCGGTCGGACTCTTCTTCCGCACTTCACCGCGAAGTAGTCGTCGGCGTGCGGCAAGCCAAGCGTCCCCGCTACGCCGCTGCTGCTGCCCACCTGCCTGCCCTGCCGCCCGCCTGTCTGTCTCTCCTCCTCGCGCCGGCTCGCTTCCGCTGCCGCCCGACGCCGGCCGCCCCGGCGCGCGCTGACTGACGCCGCCGCCCGACCGTTGTCGCCGCCGCTCCTCGCAGCTTAGATTTCGAACTCGTTTCGTGTAACAAGCTTTGCTTTTTTCTACATTTTCACACTATCCGACGCGGCGCTTGTCCGGCAACGTTGCAGACGATCTCCAAGTGAGAATCGATGCGAGCAATCGCGATGTCGAAGTTGATTTCTGCCACTTTTGCCATGTTCGAAACAGTCGACCGCCGCTTGCGGCCGCCGAGCGCTTGGCGCACGCACAACGCTGGTCCGGTCGGACTCTTCTTCCGCACTTCACCGCGAAGTAGTCGTCGGCGTGCGGCAAGCCAAGCGTCCCCGCTACGCCGCTGCTGCTGCCCACCTGCCTGCCCTGCCGCCCGCCTGTCTGTCTCTCCTCCTCGCGCCGGCTCGCTTCCGCTGCCGCCCGACGCCGGCCGCCCCGGCGCGCGCTGACTGACGCCGCCGCCCGACCGTTGTCGCCGCCGCTCCTCGCAGCTTAGATTTCGAACTCGTTTCGTGTAACAAGCTTTGCTTTTTTCTACATTTTCACACTATCCGACGCGGCGCTTGTCCGGCAACGTTGCAGACGATCTCCAAGTGAGAATCGATGCGAGCAATCGCGATGTCGAAGTTGATTTCTGCCACTTTTGCCATGTTCGAAACAGTCGACCGCCGCTTGCGGCCGCCGAGCGCTTGGCGCACGCACAACGCTGGTCCGGTCGGACTCTTCTTCCGCACTTCACCGCGAAGTAGTCGTCGGCGTGCGGCAAGCCAAGCGTCCCCGCTACGCCGCTGCTGCTGCCCACCTGCCTGCCCTGCCGCCCGCCTGTCTGTCTCTCCTCCTCGCGCCGGCTCGCTTCCGCTGCCGCCCGACGCCGGCCGCCCCGGCGCGCGCTGACTGACGCCGCCGCCCGACCGTTGTCGCCGCCGCTCCTCGCAGCTTAGATTTCGAACTCGTTTCGTGTAACAAGCTTTGCTTTTTTCTACATTTTCACACTATCCGACGCGGCGCTTGTCCGGCAACGTTGCAGACGATCTCCAAGTGAGAATCGATGCGAGCAATCGCGATGTCGAAGTTGATTTCTGCCACTTTTGCCATGTTCGAAACAGTCGACCGCCGCTTGCGGCCGCCGAGCGCTTGGCGCACGCACAACGCTGGTCCGGTCGGACTCTTCTTCCGCACTTCACCGCGAAGTAGTCGTCGGCGTGCGGCAAGCCAAGCGTCCCCGCTACGCCGCTGCTGCTGCCCACCTGCCTGCCCTGCCGCCCGCCTGTCTGTCTCTCCTCCTCGCGCCGGCTCGCTTCCGCTGCCGCCCGACGCCGGCCGCCCCGGCGCGCGCTGACTGACGCCGCCGCCCGACCGTTGTCGCCGCCGCTCCTCGCAGCTTAGATTTCGAACTCGTTTCGTGTAACAAGCTTTGCTTTTTTCTACATTTTCACACTATCCGACGCGGCGCTTGTCCGGCAACGTTGCAGACGATCTCCAAGTGAGAATCGATGCGAGCAATCGCGATGTCGAAGTTGATTTCTGCCACTTTTGCCATGTTCGAAACAGTCGACCGCCGCTTGCGGCCGCCGAGCGCTTGGCGCACGCACAACGCTGGTCCGGTCGGACTCTTCTTCCGCACTTCACCGCGAAGTAGTCGTCGGCGTGCGGCAAGCCAAGCGTCCCCGCTACGCCGCTGCTGCTGCCCACCTGCCTGCCCTGCCGCCCGCCTGTCTGTCTCTCCTCCTCGCGCCGGCTCGCTTCCGCTGCCGCCCGACGCCGGCCGCCCCGGCGCGCGCTGACTGACGCCGCCGCCCGACCGTTGTCGCCGCCGCTCCTCGCAGCTTAGATTTCGAACTCGTTTCGTGTAACAAGCTTTGCTTTTTTCTACATTTTCACACTATCCGACGCGGCGCTTGTCCGGCAACGTTGCAGACGATCTCCAAGTGAGAATCGATGCGAGCAATCGCGATGTCGAAGTTGATTTCTGCCACTTTTGCCATGTTCGAAACAGTCGACCGCCGCTTGCGGCCGCCGAGCGCTTGGCGCACGCACAACGCTGGTCCGGTCGGACTCTTCTTCCGCACTTCACCGCGAAGTAGTCGTCGGCGTGCGGCAAGCCAAGCGTCCCCGCTACGCCGCTGCTGCTGCCCACCTGCCTGCCCTGCCGCCCGCCTGTCTGTCTCTCCTCCTCGCGCCGGCTCGCTTCCGCTGCCGCCCGACGCCGGCCGCCCCGGCGCGCGCTGACTGACGCCGCCGCCCGACCGTTGTCGCCGCCGCTCCTCGCAGCTTAGATTTCGAACTCGTTTCGTGTAACAAGCTTTGCTTTTTTCTACATTTTCACACTATCCGACGCGGCGCTTGTCCGGCAACGTTGCAGACGATCTCCAAGTGAGAATCGATGCGAGCAATCGCGATGTCGAAGTTGATTTCTGCCACTTTTGCCATGTTCGAAACAGTCGACCGCCGCTTGCGGCCGCCGAGCGCTTGGCGCACGCACAACGCTGGTCCGGTCGGACTCTTCTTCCGCACTTCACCGCGAAGTAGTCGTCGGCGTGCGGCAAGCCAAGCGTCCCCGCTACGCCGCTGCTGCTGCCCACCTGCCTGCCCTGCCGCCCGCCTGTCTGTCTCTCCTCCTCGCGCCGGCTCGCTTCCGCTGCCGCCCGACGCCGGCCGCCCCGGCGCGCGCTGACTGACGCCGCCGCCCGACCGTTGTCGCCGCCGCTCCTCGCAGCTTAGATTTCGAACTCGTTTCGTGTAACAAGCTTTGCTTTTTTCTACATTTTCACACTATCCGACGCGGCGCTTGTCCGGCAACGTTGCAGACGATCTCCAAGTGAGAATCGATGCGAGCAATCGCGATGTCGAAGTTGATTTCTGCCACTTTTGCCATGTTCGAAACAGTCGACCGCCGCTTGCGGCCGCCGAGCGCTTGGCGCACGCACAACGCTGGTCCGGTCGGACTCTTCTTCCGCACTTCACCGCGAAGTAGTCGTCGGCGTGCGGCAAGCCAAGCGTCCCCGCTACGCCGCTGCTGCTGCCCACCTGCCTGCCCTGCCGCCCGCCTGTCTGTCTCTCCTCCTCGCGCCGGCTCGCTTCCGCTGCCGCCCGACGCCGGCCGCCCCGGCGCGCGCTGACTGACGCCGCCGCCCGACCGTTGTCGCCGCCGCTCCTCGCAGCTTAGATTTCGAACTCGTTTCGTGTAACAAGCTTTGCTTTTTTCTACATTTTCACACTATCCGACGCGGCGCTTGTCCGGCAACGTTGCAGACGATCTCCAAGTGAGAATCGATGCGAGCAATCGCGATGTCGAAGTTGATTTCTGCCACTTTTGCCATGTTCGAAACAGTCGACCGCCGCTTGCGGCCGCCGAGCGCTTGGCGCACGCACAACGCTGGTCCGGTCGGACTCTTCTTCCGCACTTCACCGCGAAGTAGTCGTCGGCGTGCGGCAAGCCAAGCGTCCCCGCTACGCCGCTGCTGCTGCCCACCTGCCTGCCCTGCCGCCCGCCTGTCTGTCTCTCCTCCTCGCGCCGGCTCGCTTCCGCTGCCGCCCGACGCCGGCCGCCCCGGCGCGCGCTGACTGACGCCGCCGCCCGACCGTTGTCGCCGCCGCTCCTCGCAGCTTAGATTTCGAACTCGTTTCGTGTAACAAGCTTTGCTTTTTTCTACATTTTCACACTATCCGACGCGGCGCTTGTCCGGCAACGTTGCAGACGATCTCCAAGTGAGAATCGATGCGAGCAATCGCGATGTCGAAGTTGATTTCTGCCACTTTTGCCATGTTCGAAACAGTCGACCGCCGCTTGCGGCCGCCGAGCGCTTGGCGCACGCACAACGCTGGTCCGGTCGGACTCTTCTTCCGCACTTCACCGCGAAGTAGTCGTCGGCGTGCGGCAAGCCAAGCGTCCCCGCTACGCCGCTGCTGCTGCCCACCTGCCTGCCCTGCCGCCCGCCTGTCTGTCTCTCCTCCTCGCGCCGGCTCGCTTCCGCTGCCGCCCGACGCCGGCCGCCCCGGCGCGCGCTGACTGACGCCGCCGCCCGACCGTTGTCGCCGCCGCTCCTCGCAGCTTAGATTTCGAACTCGTTTCGTGTAACAAGCTTTGCTTTTTTCTACATTTTCACACTATCCGACGCGGCGCTTGTCCGGCAACGTTGCAGACGATCTCCAAGTGAGAATCGATGCGAGCAATCGCGATGTCGAAGTTGATTTCTGCCACTTTTGCCATGTTCGAAACAGTCGACCGCCGCTTGCGGCCGCCGAGCGCTTGGCGCACGCACAACGCTGGTCCGGTCGGACTCTTCTTCCGCACTTCACCGCGAAGTAGTCGTCGGCGTGCGGCAAGCCAAGCGTCCCCGCTACGCCGCTGCTGCTGCCCACCTGCCTGCCCTGCCGCCCGCCTGTCTGTCTCTCCTCCTCGCGCCGGCTCGCTTCCGCTGCCGCCCGACGCCGGCCGCCCCGGCGCGCGCTGACTGACGCCGCCGCCCGACCGTTGTCGCCGCCGCTCCTCGCAGCTTAGATTTCGAACTCGTTTCGTGTAACAAGCTTTGCTTTTTTCTACATTTTCACACTATCCGACGCGGCGCTTGTCCGGCAACGTTGCAGACGATCTCCAAGTGAGAATCGATGCGAGCAATCGCGATGTCGAAGTTGATTTCTGCCACTTTTGCCATGTTCGAAACAGTCGACCGCCGCTTGCGGCCGCCGAGCGCTTGGCGCACGCACAACGCTGGTCCGGTCGGACTCTTCTTCCGCACTTCACCGCGAAGTAGTCGTCGGCGTGCGGCAAGCCAAGCGTCCCCGCTACGCCGCTGCTGCTGCCCACCTGCCTGCCCTGCCGCCCGCCTGTCTGTCTCTCCTCCTCGCGCCGGCTCGCTTCCGCTGCCGCCCGACGCCGGCCGCCCCGGCGCGCGCTGACTGACGCCGCCGCCCGACCGTTGTCGCCGCCGCTCCTCGCAGCTTAGATTTCGAACTCGTTTCGTGTAACAAGCTTTGCTTTTTTCTACATTTTCACACTATCCGACGCGGCGCTTGTCCGGCAACGTTGCAGACGATCTCCAAGTGAGAATCGATGCGAGCAATCGCGATGTCGAAGTTGATTTCTGCCACTTTTGCCATGTTCGAAACAGTCGACCGCCGCTTGCGGCCGCCGAGCGCTTGGCGCACGCACAACGCTGGTCCGGTCGGACTCTTCTTCCGCACTTCACCGCGAAGTAGTCGTCGGCGTGCGGCAAGCCAAGCGTCCCCGCTACGCCGCTGC
>CAXIWW010000370.1:5000-20000 GCA_964036315.1 Acanthosepion esculentum | reverse complement strand
TTCCGACTTCCGTGGCCACCGTCCTGCTGTCTATATCGACCGACACCCTTTCGGGGATCTCATGGGCGTCGCGTTAGGCACCTTAGCCGGACGTTTGGTTCATCCCACAGCGCCAGTTCTGCTTACCAAAAGTGGCCCACTTGGCATTCGCATTCGTTTCTGTCACCGCCGCCGCCGCCCGCGAGGACGACGACGACAGGCAGCAGAGAAGTGGGACGGCTCCGTATTCGGGAGAGTCGACCCGTTCCACCCGTTCCGAGTTCGAGAGTAGGTCGAGGCCGTGAACGGCCCCGGGGCCTCCAATCGTTCGCTTTACCGGATGGAATTGCGACGATCGAACGCCAGCTATCCTGAGGGAAACTTCGGAGGGAACCAGCTACTAGACGGCTCGATTGGTCTTTCGCCCCTACACCCGGTTCCGACGATCGATTTGCACGTCAGAGGCGCTTCGGACTTCCACCAGAGTTTCCTCTGGCTTCATCCCGACCGGGCGTGGATCGCCATCTTTCGGGTCCCTGGCCGCTCGCTACGCCAGAGTCGGCCGAGTCGTACTCGGAGAAAAAAATTACCGACCCGGGGGTGATGCGCCCGCGCGCAGCGCCTAAACTCGACGACATAAATCGTGACTAGTTCAAGCCGCGGGATCTCACCGGTGGGCGGTGGGAGGAAAGTTTGAGGCTGCACCCCGCAAACGTCGACAGACCCCCGTGAGTTTTCCCCCCGCCACAGGCGCCCGAGCCACCTCGTCATCTCCCGGCGACGGGAAAATCGTGGGGAATTTTCGACTCGGAACGGACGAAGGAAAAGAGGGAAAGGACGGCGGGACGAAGACGGCAAGCGCCGGCGGAATCGGGCACGGCTAGGCGGCGGAAGGAAGCGAGAAGCTCCCCGCCGAAAACCGCTTTCGCCGAGACACCTCTCCCGGACCGGTGCCCTCCCACGCGCTCTCTCGCTTTCGCTGCGCCTTCGGGGTTCTTCGGGGCCCCTACGACTCGCGAACGGCCAGGACTCCTCGGTCCGTGTTTCAAGACGGGTCGGGTGGGTTGCCGATGCACGTCGCGGACCCGAGGTGACGGGCGGCACCAAAGGCTCGCCGACCTACCGCGCTAGCAGGGCCCCTCCCGCGCGCGACCGGAACCTTTTGGATCCCGGCAACGCGGAGAAAGACGACGCGACGAGACGACGTCGCGCGCCGGCACGGGAATCGGCGCGGCCGCACCGGTTTCGAGGCTCCCGCGAACACTGTCCCGCGCACGCCCGAGACGGTGGGGCGCCGAGGGCGCGCGAAGCGCCGCGCGGATCGTCCGACGAGAAGAAACCGGATCGCCACGTGTAACGGATCGCGTTTTCGTTTCCTCCGTCCCCGGCAGAAGGGGGCAGTACGCTCGCGGGCCCGACAGAAGACGCCTCCGGCCCGACACGCGAACGTGAAGGGTGGAGTTTAGAGTGCGCCTTCCGCCCACGGACACCGCGCGTCGACCTGCACGCCGGGAACGGGTCGCGACGACGGACCGGAGGGGAAGTGCGTCCGGTGCCGGCCGTGCGGATGTGAGCGTCGCGCCGAAGCGCCCGCGCCATATGATGCCGAGCGAAGAAGAGGTGCGGGTGATCGCGTGGAATGGTGAGGAGAAGCCACGACGGCAGCGACGGCGGCCACGGCGGCAGCAGCAGCAGCAGCGACGCGAATCGCCGCCACAGCGGCGGCAGCAGCGACAGCGGCGACCGCCGCGCTCTCCTCGTTCCCCGCGGCCCGTCTCTCTCGTCGGCGACGCGAGCGCAAAAGCAGAATCCGGAGGGCGTCGGGGACACGAGCGGAAGGAGGCGGAAACCACCAACCGAAACGTAGCCCCCGCCGGTGACCTCCGAAACGACGTCCGCGCCGGCCTGTGATGGGCGCCGCCGCCCGAGTAGTAATACCCGGACAACAACCAAATCGAGTTTGGGCCACGTTCGGCAGCACCGGACTGAGTCCCCCCGCGATCGCGGTGAGCGGTCCCACCCGTTTACCCCTGGGCGGTTTCACGTTCTCTTGAACTCTCTCTCCAAAGTTCTTTTCAACTTTCCCTCACGGTACTTGTCGACTATCGGACTCGTCCCGGTATTTAGCCTTGGATGGAGCTTACCACCCGATTTGGGCTGCGTTCCCAAGCAACCCGACTCTCGGATCGAAGGCCGTCGCGCGTCGTCCGCACCGAATGGGCCTGGCACCCGCCGCGGGCGGCCCCGATCGAGGGAACTCCGAACTACGCGAGACGAAAACGAGCGGCTGCCTTCGACCCATGCGCCACACGTCCCGAAGCCGTTTACTGGCGACGGGATTCGGCGTTGGGCTTCTCCCGGTTCACTCGCCGTTACTAAGGGAATCCCGGTTGGTTTCTTTTCCTCCGCTTAGCGATATGCTTAAGTTCAGCGGGTCGTCTCGTCCGAGCCGAGGGCGGCGGTTTTGTGTGTGTGCGTATTTAGACAAAACGACGTAGACCGCGCGCGCACTGTGACGGCAGTGGCAAGGCAGGCGGCGGCGGCAGAGACTGGCAATCGAGACGCCCAAGGTTTGTATTTCGACCTCCGAGAGCGAAACGACGTTGCCGCCGCTGTTTGCGCACGCGCGCGCGGCCGTGGTCGTCTTGCAATCAATGACTGCTCGCGGTCGTAACGGAAGCGACCCCGCGGTCTGCAAGCGGGAGACGAAGGTGAGAGTCTAGCGACTTCCATCCTGCGACGTCCCGGTTTCCTCCGCGTTAGAAAGGCAATTGATTCCCGAATTCGAGAATAATGACGCGGGGGACGGTGAGATGCCTCTCGACTAACGAGTGAGAAGACATGCCATTTTCCGCCTCTCGACCGGACGGGGCCCCGAGACAAGGGATCTCGAGGCCGCAATGTGCGTTCGAGGTGTCGATGTTCACTGAGTCCTGCAATTCGCATCAGTTCTCGCGGCTGGCCGCGCTCTTCATCGACGGACGAGCCGAGTGATCCCCCGTCCAGGGTTTTTCAGTTTAGTTTTTCGGTTTATTTTCGAGACTGGTTTTAAAAAAAAAAAATAGTGTGCGAGGAGGAGGAGGAGGTCGAGAACGGGCGCAGCGGCGGCCGACGTCCACAGCAGACAGGCACCCCGACAAACACCACAATTTCGTCGGGGACATCGGCGGCGTGGACCGTAAGGCGTAGCGACGTGCCACCACGGCAGCGGCGGCCGACGTCCACAGCAGACAGGCACCCCGACAACCACCACAATTGTCAGGGACATCGGCGGCGTGGACCGTACGGCGTAGACCAGAAACGGCGGGAGACGGAGAAGGAGGCGTGACGGCGGCCGGCGGCGTCATCCATCTCGCGATCATGGCGTGGCACGTATAACCGACACTCGACCTCCCGATCTGGGACGTAACGGCGGTGCAAAAACGATATGGCCGGACGTGAGTAAGGCGGGAGACGGATGATGTGACGGCGACCGTCTCGCGCGGGTAGCAGTCGATTTGCGCCGGGCGAGAGAGGCGGCAGTGGTGACAACATCGGCGGGGGGGCCGTCCATGCGACGGTGGCGCGGCCTCTCTGTTAGTTGCTACCAACTCGCCGACGACGACAAAACGCGCTACCCGCGACCGACCAGTTTTCGCTTCATGTCCCGACCGTCGAGACGTCATTCCCGCCGCCGCCGCCGCCGATAGACGGCGGTGGCAGCAGCAGCAGCGAGAGACGGTAACTCGACGGCATTTCGAACAAAGGAAACGGTCAAAACAGCGAGCGTTTTTCACCGATAATGATCCTTCCGCAGGTTCACCTACGGAAACCTTGTTACGACTTTTACTTCCTCTAAACGATCGGGTTCGGTCGTCTTCTCCAGGCATCGAACGCCGAGGCGAGTACGACACGCGCGTGAAACGGCAGCGGAGACCGCCGCCGCTGCGCCACGTGCACGCTGCCCGGCGGCGTCGTCGGCCAGATCCGAGGACCTCACCGGACCGTTCGATCGGTAGTAGCGACGGGCGGTGTGTACAAAGGGCAGGGACGTGATCGACGCGGGCTGTTGACCCGCGCCTACCGGGAATTCCTCGTTCACGGGGTTGGTTACAGGCCCCGATCCCTATCACGGGAGGTGGTTAAGAGGTTTCCCGACCCTCTCGGGCCGGGGCGAAGTCCCCGCTGATACCTCCAGTGTAGCGCGCGTGCGGCCCCGGACATCTAAGGGCATCACAGACCTGTTATCGCTCCGCCTCGTGTGGCTTTCTGCCACCCGTCCCTCTAAGAAGTGCGTGAGAAAACCGACCCGGACCCGGGCGCTGCGATGAACGCCGAGCCCGCCGTTGAATAAACACACACATCGGCGCACTAGTTAGCAGGCCGGAGTCTCGTTCGTTATCGGAATCAACCAGACGGATCGCTCCACCAACTAAGAACGGCCATGCACCACCACCCACCGAATCGAGAAAGAGCTATCGATCTGTCAATCCTACCGGTGTCCGGACCGGGTGAGTTTTCCCGTGTTGAGTCAAATTAAGCCGCAGGCTCCACTCCTGGTGGTGCCCTTCCGTCAATTCCTTTAAGTTTCAGCTTTGCAACCATACTCCCCCCGGAACCGAACTCTGGTTTCCCGCAGGCTACCCGCCGGGTCATGGAAGCGAACGCCGGCGGATCGCCGGTCGGCATCGTTTACGGTCGGAACTACGACGGTATCTGATCGTCTTCGAACCTCCGACTTTCGCTCTTGATCGAGGAAAACGTGCTTGCCACACGCCATCGCTGCAGTTCGTCTTGCGACGATCCAAGAATTTCACCTCTAACGTCGCAATACGAGTGGCCCCGACCGCTCCCTTCGATCATTGCCTCGCCGTAGACGGAGACCGACAGACGTAGACGAGGCCCTCTTCCATCATTCCATGCTTATCGTATGCAAGCTTGAACAGCCCGCTCTGAGCACTCTAATTTTTTCAAAGTGAACGTACCGGCCGCCGCGGACACTCGGTCAAGAGCACCCTTGGAGGAGAAACCGCCGACCGCGCACGCGCGCAGAACAGACGCGAAGATAGACGCGGAGGTAGGTATAGCAGGGCAACCGAGGGCAGATTGGAGGACGGTGAGGGAAGAGGAGGCCACCGCGCGCAGCGGCAGGGAAGAACGCTCCCCCGTGACGTTGAACGCGAGACGGAACGACGCGACGCAACCGCCCTTTTAGGCGACGACGGCGACGCAGACGACGAGCAAAC
The DNA here is from genome assembly GCA_964036315.1 of Acanthosepion esculentum. Lineage (NCBI taxonomy): Eukaryota > Metazoa > Mollusca > Cephalopoda > Sepiida > Sepiidae > Acanthosepion > Acanthosepion esculentum. The sequence goes on along the minus strand of CAXIWW010000370.1, from coordinate 14,796 downwards.
GCCGCTGGCCGCCGCCGACAGGGAAGAAACGCCGCGCGAATCGCACCGCCTTTTGACCGCGCGCGCCAGACGGAACGGAAACCCGGCGCCGCCGACGACGGCGACGCTCGCGGGACCCCCCGCACCTCCGCGGCAAACCCGTCGGAAAAAACACCCACTACTCCCCCGCGTAACTTCGCCGGCAGGACCGCGTGGCGGATGTACAAGCGGTTGACACCGGCGGAAAGGGCCGGGAATGCGCACGGACGACCAAAGTCAACGACGGACGATGGCGCCGCCGCCCCGGGGCCGCGAACGCGACCACGAACCCGAGTTCGGACTACGAGCTTTTTAACCGCAACAACTTTAATATACGCTACCGGAGCTGGAATTACCGCGGCTGCTGGCACCAGACTTGCCCTCCGGTTGGTCCTCGTTAACGGATTTGAAGTGTACTCATTCCGATCGCGGGGCCTCGACAGAGTCCCGCGTCGTTATTTTTCGTCACTACCTCCCCGTGCCGGGAGTGGGTAATTTGCGCGCCTGCTGCCTTCCTTGGATGTGGTAGCCGTTTCGCATGCTCCCTCTCCGGAATCGAACCCCGATTCCCCGTTACCCGTAGTAACCACGGTAGGCACTTAACCGACCGTCGACAGTTGATAGGGCGGACCCTCGAGAGACCCGTCGCCAGGCGTGAAAGCCAGTGCGATCGACCAGTGAGTTATCCAGAGTCACCAAAGCGGAGCGCGCCGCCCTTTAGCCCCGCCACAAGAACGCCGCCGCAGACCGCCAACACCCGGAGGGCGGAAGACGACCGCACGACGGCGACCGCGACGAGAGGACGGAATGACGCGCATCGGTCTCAGTCTAATATGTAGCGCCGCGACCCGTAACGGACGACGCGGGTGCCCACGCGCGTGACGGCGCGCAGGCGACGGCAACGCGCCGACCGATCGCGGCATGTGTCACATGTATTAGCTCTAGAATTGCCACAGTTATCCATCGCCTCCGAGGAGGATTACGGTCCCGAGGATTAGGTCCGGTTCCTGAGCCATTCGCGGTTTCGCCCGTTCTAATGCGTGGCGTGAACTTACACTTGCATGGCTTAAGCTTTGAGACAAGCATATGACTACTGGCAGGATCAACCAGGTATCGTTTTTTTGTTCTGGGGGATTTCGTGCGCGCGTTCGTGTGACGACGAACGCGGCCGCGCGGGAAGCGCAAGCCGCCGACGACAACGACGACGACGACGGCGGCGACGCATTTTCGGCAGGATCGATGAGCGCAAAACGGACGCGACATCGTTCCATGCGACGGCGGCGGCGGCGACGGCGGCGACGGCGGCGGGGCTCCCGGCTTAATCGCTAAACGACGAACACTTTGTTTACGGCACTTCCACGCTTTCGCGTCGTCAACACGCGGCGCTGGCGCGAGAGACGCGAAGTCGGGTGACCGAAGGAGAGACGAGTCGACTGGGCGTCGCGCGACTATCGTACACCAGCACCAGTCTACGCGAGCGTGCTAGCTATCGAAAGTTCCGGGAAGCGACCGCCATTTAACCGACGAGCAGTGGACGCGTGACTCACGACGACGACGAACGGTAGCATGTGGTGGCTGCTCCAGTCGCCGACGCGGGATGATGTCGGCACACGCGGGTAACTGCTGGAAGACGGCAGCCGGTTAAAGGTAGGAAGGCGGACGGCTATTTCGGCCCACAGAACGTTCGACTGCGCTAAGACGGCGGCGACTGACGGAGCTGCGGGGCGGCGGCAGCGGAGGCGGCGTAGGCGGCGGCATCGCGGTTAGAAGGTTCGCGACGCGTACGCGGTCCGTCAAACTGTTCTTCCCAGACGCGTAAGAAAGGCGGCCAAGACGCGTCGGTAGAACAGCAGCAGCAGCAGCAGCAGCAGCAGCAGCAGCAGCAGCAGCACTCGGCAATTGGAGACCGACGATACGACAAGCTGGCAAACGATGGAAATGACGCACGAGCGCGGCAGCGCGTTCGAACTCTCCTCATTCCTGATCGCATTTACAAGACGAACGAGTCCGATTCGAGCATCGAGTCGCAAGGACTTTCGACACAAGTATCGATCACTGAAGCGAGCGCTTGGAAGGGACGCGAGGAGGATTACTCCACGACATGTCTCCCTCGACCGAGATGACCTCCGGACTGTGAAACATGCACGACGGGATTTTCGGACGGCAAACGACAATTTGGCGACGAGCACGGGACCGAACGAAAGCAACGGACGACACCGACGGGGAAGAGCTGCAACATCGGCAACTGGCTGACGAAAGGAGGCGGCGGCGTCGGCGGCGAAAGGCAATGTCAACGGCGACGGTGGCGAGTGGTTCGACTTAGCCGGCGATAAGCGAATCACACTGAGGCGGCGGCCGACCGATAAGACAAACGCGCCAACGGTACGTCAGGAGTGCGCGGCGGCGGCGGCGGCGGCGGCGACGATGTTAGAGCAGCAGCAGCAACGAAGGTGTCGTCAAAGACGGCGGCCGCTAACGCTGATGACCATGCGAACGCGTTCACGGAAACAATATCCGACCTTGGTGCCATCAACCGGACTAGGGAAGTAGTTGATGCAGCGCGTCGACAGCTTCTTCGGTGGGGAATGCGGTACGCGAAGAAACAAACTGACGACGACGACGAGCGATTTGGCAGCACTGGACCCTCACATCTGCCTGCCAAAAAACGATGGCCCTCCACGACATACGGCGAGCGATAAAGGGTTAGATCTAAAACAGGCAGATGAGGCGAAGGAGCGAGCCAAGTGGTTGGTCCGGGAGGAGAGTGTCCGAACAACGGTTCCCGTAGAGAGGAGGAGGCGGCGTCCAGGGAGTGTTGTGCGGACACGCTTTCTCCTCCGAAGGAATGCCGGCCCAGGCGAAGACGACGGCGACCATGACGGCGACGGCGCAGACGGCGAAGACGGCATTTACGTTCAAGAGGAACGTGAACGATCAGCGAAAGCGAGAAAAAGCAAATGAAACACGCACGAAGACGAGCGGTCCAGCGATACGCGTAAAATTGCCTCTCAGCTACGCCAACCGAACAAGCACGAACGTCCGAGCAGAAAACGAAAGAAGCGAGCCGAGCGGCGTCCGAACAACGGTTCCCATAGAGAAAAGGCGGCGTCCAGGGAGAATTGTGCGGATAAGCTCTCTCTCCTCCGAAGGAATGCCGGCTCAGGCGAAGTCGACGGCGACGATGACGGCGGCGACGGCGACAACGTAAACGGCGAAGACAGCATTCAAGTTACGGGCGCACGCGATGGTAAAGAAGATATAAGCTGAACGACCAGTGAAAGCGAGAAAAAGCAACTGAAACACGCACGAAGACTAACAGACGACGGCCCAAGAAGAAGTCCAGCGATACGCGTAAAAGTGCTCTTCCGCGACGCCAACCGAACAAGCTCGCACTTCCTACCAACTTATGCTTTGAACTCATTTCGTGTAACAACCTTTGCTTTTTTCTAAATTTGCATACTGTTACATGCAATTTTTGTTCAGGAACGTTGCAAACGATACAAAAGCAAGGATAAATATGAGTAATTGCAAAATCGAATTTTATTTTTTTAATTTTTTCCATAAATTTCAAAATCGGCACTTTTTCAAATTTCGACCAACGCTTACAGCCGCCGAGCGCGTCGCGCACGCACAACGCTGGTCCGACGTTTTTCAAAACTTTGCCACGAAATCGGCATGCGGCAGCGTGCCCGTAACGCCTACTGCCGGCCGTGAAACCGCGAATCCATGACGTGCGAGAAGCATTACAATTTCCGCATTCCGCCGCGTTACTCACGTACTGGCGAGATGACGAGGCATCTGCCAACATTAAGTTCACCAGAGTTACTCCCGCCAATGACCCGACTTCGGTCGGTCGCATTGCAGACCGGCGCCTCAGCGTCCGTAACACGCCCGCTGCCGGTGGCGGCGGCACGACCTCGGTCGCTGTCCTCGCAGCCGCCTCCGACCGCGCCGGCTCGCTTCCGCTGCCGGCCAGCCGGCGCGCGCTGACGCCCGACTGTCGTCGTTCGTCGCCGCCGCTCCTCGCAGCTTAGATTTCGAACTCGTTTCGTGTAACAAGCTTTGCTTTTTTCTACATTTTCACACTATCCGACGCGGCGCTTGTCCGGCAACGTTGCAGACGATCTCCAAGTGAGAATCGATGCGAGCAATCGCGATGTCGAAGTTGATTTCTGCCACTTTTGCCATGTTCGAAACAGTCGACCGCCGCTTGCGGCCGCCGAGCGCTTGGCGCACGCACAACGCTGGTCCGGTCGGACTCTTCTTCCGCACTTCACCGCGAAGTAGTCGTCGGCGTGCGGCAAGCCAAGCGTCCCCGCTACGCCGCTGCTGCTGCCCACCTGCCTGCCCTGCCGCCCGCCTGTCTGTCTCTCCTCCTCGCGCCGGCTCGCTTCCGCTGCCGCCCGACGCCGGCCGCCCCGGCGCGCGCTGACTGACGCCGCCGCCCGACCGTTGTCGCCGCCGCTCCTCGCAGCTTAGATTTCGAACTCGTTTCGTGTAACAAGCTTTGCTTTTTTCTACATTTTCACACTATCCGACGCGGCGCTTGTCCGGCAACGTTGCAGACGATCTCCAAGTGAGAATCGATGCGAGCAATCGCGATGTCGAAGTTGATTTCTGCCACTTTTGCCATGTTCGAAACAGTCGACCGCCGCTTGCGGCCGCCGAGCGCTTGGCGCACGCACAACGCTGGTCCGGTCGGACTCTTCTTCCGCACTTCACCGCGAAGTAGTCGTCGGCGTGCGGCAAGCCAAGCGTCCCCGCTACGCCGCTGCTGCTGCCCACCTGCCTGCCCTGCCGCCCGCCTGTCTGTCTCTCCTCCTCGCGCCGGCTCGCTTCCGCTGCCGCCCGACGCCGGCCGCCCCGGCGCGCGCTGACTGACGCCGCCGCCCGACCGTTGTCGCCGCCGCTCCTCGCAGCTTAGATTTCGAACTCGTTTCGTGTAACAAGCTTTGCTTTTTTCTACATTTTCACACTATCCGACGCGGCGCTTGTCCGGCAACGTTGCAGACGATCTCCAAGTGAGAATCGATGCGAGCAATCGCGATGTCGAAGTTGATTTCTGCCACTTTTGCCATGTTCGAAACAGTCGACCGCCGCTTGCGGCCGCCGAGCGCTTGGCGCACGCACAACGCTGGTCCGGTCGGACTCTTCTTCCGCACTTCACCGCGAAGTAGTCGTCGGCGTGCGGCAAGCCAAGCGTCCCCGCTACGCCGCTGCTGCTGCCCACCTGCCTGCCCTGCCGCCCGCCTGTCTGTCTCTCCTCCTCGCGCCGGCTCGCTTCCGCTGCCGCCCGACGCCGGCCGCCCCGGCGCGCGCTGACTGACGCCGCCGCCCGACCGTTGTCGCCGCCGCTCCTCGCAGCTTAGATTTCGAACTCGTTTCGTGTAACAAGCTTTGCTTTTTTCTACATTTTCACACTATCCGACGCGGCGCTTGTCCGGCAACGTTGCAGACGATCTCCAAGTGAGAATCGATGCGAGCAATCGCGATGTCGAAGTTGATTTCTGCCACTTTTGCCATGTTCGAAACAGTCGACCGCCGCTTGCGGCCGCCGAGCGCTTGGCGCACGCACAACGCTGGTCCGGTCGGACTCTTCTTCCGCACTTCACCGCGAAGTAGTCGTCGGCGTGCGGCAAGCCAAGCGTCCCCGCTACGCCGCTGCTGCTGCCCACCTGCCTGCCCTGCCGCCCGCCTGTCTGTCTCTCCTCCTCGCGCCGGCTCGCTTCCGCTGCCGCCCGACGCCGGCCGCCCCGGCGCGCGCTGACTGACGCCGCCGCCCGACCGTTGTCGCCGCCGCTCCTCGCAGCTTAGATTTCGAACTCGTTTCGTGTAACAAGCTTTGCTTTTTTCTACATTTTCACACTATCCGACGCGGCGCTTGTCCGGCAACGTTGCAGACGATCTCCAAGTGAGAATCGATGCGAGCAATCGCGATGTCGAAGTTGATTTCTGCCACTTTTGCCATGTTCGAAACAGTCGACCGCCGCTTGCGGCCGCCGAGCGCTTGGCGCACGCACAACGCTGGTCCGGTCGGACTCTTCTTCCGCACTTCACCGCGAAGTAGTCGTCGGCGTGCGGCAAGCCAAGCGTCCCCGCTACGCCGCTGCTGCTGCCCACCTGCCTGCCCTGCCGCCCGCCTGTCTGTCTCTCCTCCTCGCGCCGGCTCGCTTCCGCTGCCGCCCGACGCCGGCCGCCCCGGCGCGCGCTGACTGACGCCGCCGCCCGACCGTTGTCGCCGCCGCTCCTCGCAGCTTAGATTTCGAACTCGTTTCGTGTAACAAGCTTTGCTTTTTTCTACATTTTCACACTATCCGACGCGGCGCTTGTCCGGCAACGTTGCAGACGATCTCCAAGTGAGAATCGATGCGAGCAATCGCGATGTCGAAGTTGATTTCTGCCACTTTTGCCATGTTCGAAACAGTCGACCGCCGCTTGCGGCCGCCGAGCGCTTGGCGCACGCACAACGCTGGTCCGGTCGGACTCTTCTTCCGCACTTCACCGCGAAGTAGTCGTCGGCGTGCGGCAAGCCAAGCGTCCCCGCTACGCCGCTGCTGCTGCCCACCTGCCTGCCCTGCCGCCCGCCTGTCTGTCTCTCCTCCTCGCGCCGGCTCGCTTCCGCTGCCGCCCGACGCCGGCCGCCCCGGCGCGCGCTGACTGACGCCGCCGCCCGACCGTTGTCGCCGCCGCTCCTCGCAGCTTAGATTTCGAACTCGTTTCGTGTAACAAGCTTTGCTTTTTTCTACATTTTCACACTATCCGACGCGGCGCTTGTCCGGCAACGTTGCAGACGATCTCCAAGTGAGAATCGATGCGAGCAATCGCGATGTCGAAGTTGATTTCTGCCACTTTTGCCATGTTCGAAACAGTCGACCGCCGCTTGCGGCCGCCGAGCGCTTGGCGCACGCACAACGCTGGTCCGGTCGGACTCTTCTTCCGCACTTCACCGCGAAGTAGTCGTCGGCGTGCGGCAAGCCAAGCGTCCCCGCTACGCCGCTGCTGCTGCCCACCTGCCTGCCCTGCCGCCCGCCTGTCTGTCTCTCCTCCTCGCGCCGGCTCGCTTCCGCTGCCGCCCGACGCCGGCCGCCCCGGCGCGCGCTGACTGACGCCGCCGCCCGACCGTTGTCGCCGCCGCTCCTCGCAGCTTAGATTTCGAACTCGTTTCGTGTAACAAGCTTTGCTTTTTTCTACATTTTCACACTATCCGACGCGGCGCTTGTCCGGCAACGTTGCAGACGATCTCCAAGTGAGAATCGATGCGAGCAATCGCGATGTCGAAGTTGATTTCTGCCACTTTTGCCATGTTCGAAACAGTCGACCGCCGCTTGCGGCCGCCGAGCGCTTGGCGCACGCACAACGCTGGTCCGGTCGGACTCTTCTTCCGCACTTCACCGCGAAGTAGTCGTCGGCGTGCGGCAAGCCAAGCGTCCCCGCTACGCCGCTGCTGCTGCCCACCTGCCTGCCCTGCCGCCCGCCTGTCTGTCTCTCCTCCTCGCGCCGGCTCGCTTCCGCTGCCGCCCGACGCCGGCCGCCCCGGCGCGCGCTGACTGACGCCGCCGCCCGACCGTTGTCGCCGCCGCTCCTCGCAGCTTAGATTTCGAACTCGTTTCGTGTAACAAGCTTTGCTTTTTTCTACATTTTCACACTATCCGACGCGGCGCTTGTCCGGCAACGTTGCAGACGATCTCCAAGTGAGAATCGATGCGAGCAATCGCGATGTCGAAGTTGATTTCTGCCACTTTTGCCATGTTCGAAACAGTCGACCGCCGCTTGCGGCCGCCGAGCGCTTGGCGCACGCACAACGCTGGTCCGGTCGGACTCTTCTTCCGCACTTCACCGCGAAGTAGTCGTCGGCGTGCGGCAAGCCAAGCGTCCCCGCTACGCCGCTGCTGCTGCCCACCTGCCTGCCCTGCCGCCCGCCTGTCTGTCTCTCCTCCTCGCGCCGGCTCGCTTCCGCTGCCGCCCGACGCCGGCCGCCCCGGCGCGCGCTGACTGACGCCGCCGCCCGACCGTTGTCGCCGCCGCTCCTCGCAGCTTAGATTTCGAACTCGTTTCGTGTAACAAGCTTTGCTTTTTTCTACATTTTCACACTATCCGACGCGGCGCTTGTCCGGCAACGTTGCAGACGATCTCCAAGTGAGAATCGATGCGAGCAATCGCGATGTCGAAGTTGATTTCTGCCACTTTTGCCATGTTCGAAACAGTCGACCGCCGCTTGCGGCCGCCGAGCGCTTGGCGCACGCACAACGCTGGTCCGGTCGGACTCTTCTTCCGCACTTCACCGCGAAGTAGTCGTCGGCGTGCGGCAAGCCAAGCGTCCCCGCTACGCCGCTGCTGCTGCCCACCTGCCTGCCCTGCCGCCCGCCTGTCTGTCTCTCCTCCTCGCGCCGGCTCGCTTCCGCTGCCGCCCGACGCCGGCCGCCCCGGCGCGCGCTGACTGACGCCGCCGCCCGACCGTTGTCGCCGCCGCTCCTCGCAGCTTAGATTTCGAACTCGTTTCGTGTAACAAGCTTTGCTTTTTTCTACATTTTCACACTATCCGACGCGGCGCTTGTCCGGCAACGTTGCAGACGATCTCCAAGTGAGAATCGATGCGAGCAATCGCGATGTCGAAGTTGATTTCTGCCACTTTTGCCATGTTCGAAACAGTCGACCGCCGCTTGCGGCCGCCGAGCGCTTGGCGCACGCACAACGCTGGTCCGGTCGGACTCTTCTTCCGCACTTCACCGCGAAGTAGTCGTCGGCGTGCGGCAAGCCAAGCGTCCCCGCTACGCCGCTGCTGCTGCCCACCTGCCTGCCCTGCCGCCCGCCTGTCTGTCTCTCCTCCTCGCGCCGGCTCGCTTCCGCTGCCGCCCGACGCCGGCCGCCCCGGCGCGCGCTGACTGACGCCGCCGCCCGACCGTTGTCGCCGCCGCTCCTCGCAGCTTAGATTTCGAACTCGTTTCGTGTAACAAGCTTTGCTTTTTTCTACATTTTCACACTATCCGACGCGGCGCTTGTCCGGCAACGTTGCAGACGATCTCCAAGTGAGAATCGATGCGAGCAATCGCGATGTCGAAGTTGATTTCTGCCACTTTTGCCATGTTCGAAACAGTCGACCGCCGCTTGCGGCCGCCGAGCGCTTGGCGCACGCACAACGCTGGTCCGGTCGGACTCTTCTTCCGCACTTCACCGCGAAGTAGTCGTCGGCGTGCGGCAAGCCAAGCGTCCCCGCTACGCCGCTGCTGCTGCCCACCTGCCTGCCCTGCCGCCCGCCTGTCTGTCTCTCCTCCTCGCGCCGGCTCGCTTCCGCTGCCGCCCGACGCCGGCCGCCCCGGCGCGCGCTGACTGACGCCGCCGCCCGACCGTTGTCGCCGCCGCTCCTCGCAGCTTAGATTTCGAACTCGTTTCGTGTAACAAGCTTTGCTTTTTTCTACATTTTCACACTATCCGACGCGGCGCTTGTCCGGCAACGTTGCAGACGATCTCCAAGTGAGAATCGATGCGAGCAATCGCGATGTCGAAGTTGATTTCTGCCACTTTTGCCATGTTCGAAACAGTCGACCGCCGCTTGCGGCCGCCGAGCGCTTGGCGCACGCACAACGCTGGTCCGGTCGGACTCTTCTTCCGCACTTCACCGCGAAGTAGTCGTCGGCGTGCGGCAAGCCAAGCGTCCCCGCTACGCCGCTGCTGCTGCCCACCTGCCTGCCCTGCCGCCCGCCTGTCTGTCTCTCCTCCTCGCGCCGGCTCGCTTCCGCTGCCGCCCGACGCCGGCCGCCCCGGCGCGCGCTGACTGACG
>CAXIWW010000369.1:2500-12500 GCA_964036315.1 Acanthosepion esculentum | reverse complement strand
ATCTTGAGGAGTAAGATATATTTTAAAGTCAAATCGAAGCGTGCTTGATTGGAAAGCTCTCCGTAGCCTTGTGCTCAAAGCAGGTCGAAGGAAGGAGCGGTTTTTTCGGGAAATGAGTGACGTAGGGTCTAATCTTTCCGATGGCTTTTTTTTTTTGCGAATGTGGAGGCTGGTAGACGAAATAAAACCTTAAAAAGAGTTTCACAATAAAGCACGCGTCGAGCATCTACACAAATAGAGATACGGTTTGACTAAAAATAAAACTGAAGTAAGAAAAAAAAAACTCTCTTTCTCTCTCTCACTTTAATTATATATATATATATATATATATATATATATATATATATATATATATATATATATATATATATCGTGGACTTTTCCGTCGTTGACAGACGCCTACCGGGTCAGGCATCTCAGTTCCAGACAACCTGCACAATGATTTTATTATAGTGGTCAAGGTTTTGTGCAGAACCAACCACACTTTTTGAAGGGCCGAAAACAGAGACCTGGTGCACTGTGTGCCACAAGGTCTACAAACGAACCTCCGCAAGTTTTGAATTCAGAGTTAGGAAGCACGGTGTTGTATTGGATAGTGGCTCGGTGTGAGAAATGAGAGAGCCGAGTTCGAATTCTAGTCGAATCCATTACATTCACTTACGTGCTAATACACATGGGAAAGGTATGAATCCTTTTCTTCTCCCTCACAGACTGGGTTCTATAGCTTTGTTTAGTAGCAGGTAAAGGCCAGCTTTGAATTCATTCATATATATATATATATATATATATATATATATATCTATATATATATATATATATATCTTTATTTCGGGAGAAATAAAGACAAAAGCTCTCCAACATTTGGATGTTTTTATTTATGCTGTTCCTTAATCTAAGTTTTATCGTCGCATAGCAATCTTCTATGTCAACATAACTACTGAATATCTTCTTTGATGGTGAATATCTTTGTTGTTTAAATGTCTGTATAACCGCTCTGAAGATGGCTCATGTGAGTCGAATCTATTCCAAACCATTATTCATATATTCTTGAAAATATATATATATATATATATATATAATCCACCGTTCCAGCCCAAAATGGCTAAGATTCTTTTCGTTTTGCTCATGTCTGCCTGGCCTAATGCTGAACTGATATCTTAGCTTGGTGTGTTTATCTGATTTTAATAGGGTAAACGGGTCTAAGACCGACAATCTATGTTCTAAAACCGAACCATGGTCATGTCGAGCAATTTTGGAAATATTGTAATTCAAATATTTAACGATGCGAAGGACTCAATGTAGAGAAGGTGGGTTTATTTCGAAGACAATAATTCTGTCATGTACACACACACACACACACACACACACACACATACATACATACATACATACATACATACATACATACATACATATATATATATATATATATATATATATATATATATATATATATATGTATATATATATATATATATATATGAGAGAGAGAGAGAGAGAGAGAGACTGACTAAGTCCGACTACTGTCTTAATATATTTACTGTTTATAGGCTATTTTTATAGACGGACCGTGTAGGCTACAGGTTCGATTCCTGTCGGAGGACACATGTTTTCTATGAAATGTCTCGGATATTCAGGCTGGTAATTGCAGTCAATACTGTTTATTAGAAACTTAAATATCTGCATCTATAAATTTAACGTTTAAACAGTGTGTATATATATATATATATATATATATATATATATATATATAAGAAGGAGTGTTTGCGTGTGCAAATGTGTAACCTTATACATCCATATATTACACTAAATTTTATTTTTCTGGATATCCATTTTGAGAATACGCCCTATTGCTTTTAATCAATGTGAATTAAGTATATGACTGTACATACGAGGCATTTAATAAAGAAAACTTGATCTCAGACAGGGGCATCCCTTTCTTTAGTGGGCTCAACATAGCAGGACGTAGTTGGCAGCGGTTTCATAAACGACGTGTCATACCGATGTTCAAATGACGAGTAGCTGCTGGAAGAGACCCCTAGCAGTTCAAGATATTAACCATCTGTTGGCGTCTAATTTCTTTTGTTTGTGTTTATATGAAGTGCAATTTCGAGCCCATGTCTATATGTAGATGACATTAAAAATGCTGAAATATACAATGATTATTTATTAAATATTTTGAATTTACGGTTCATAGCTAAATGAATTCGAAATGATGTTGCGTATAATAATGTATATTAAATGAAAAACACAGCCATATTGAACAAAGTAAACGAATTAAAATCTAGAGAAAATGAGTCTAAAATACACTTTATTAAATAAAGGACATATTTGCTGCCCAGTATAACAATACTATCGAAAAAATTCAGCGTTCTATATGTCTACAAATTGAAGTTCGGCATTACACAATCTGGGATGATCTTTGCAATGCTATTATGATGCTGTTCACTTACTTTCCTATAAATCAATAGTATTCCTTTCAAAATGTGTTGATGAAAGAATTCTAAATTTAGTTTCACGATATGAGTCATTTATTTCCTACATATATAACTCAAAGTATGACTGGAGCATATCAATACGATGACCAAAGTTAAGCAACGTCGAACTTGGTCAGTATCAAGATCGTTGACCGCTCGGGAATACCATGTGGCATAAGCTTGGATATATAGATGGTGTAATGTATAATGGCTAAGGAGCCGTGTATCAGTTCAGCTAGTTATATTCAATTACGCACAAATGCACCTGGGGAAATTATGAATCCATCTATTCGCCCGACCAGCGATGTGTTCATTAATAAAACTAGAATCATTGAACGATTATTATCTCCCCAAAATATTCTTACAATCAAAAACTAGTTTCTGGCTTAGAGTAACCAGCAAAAGGGAAATAAGTTGTCGAAAACAAATCAATCAATTAATCTATGCCAGTTTAATTCTTATGCCATTTCAATCTTTGGTCTTCCTTCTGTAGGAGACATATTCATATCATTTACTTAGTAGAAGCGAAACAATTTTCTTTGCTTACGGTATCGTTATCTGAGGAAGGTTGTAGAATGGATCGGCAGAAAATATTTGTATAAAATAAGAGAAATTCAGCAATCAGAACAAATGAAATTCTTCTTTTCATTTTATTATTATTATTATTAGTAGTAGTGGTGGTAATAGTAGAAGTAGTATTATATATATATATATATATATATATATATATATATATATATATATAACATTATCTTATATGTAAGCATACAGAAATAAATATATGGATGCATGAAGATGTTGACATCTATGTATTATGATGGTGTGTCGAGATGATATTCACATGGAAAAATGAATCAAGATTAAAAGATTTATTCTGGTTTGAGTTACATTTATACAAGGGAATAAATCTGACTCCAGTGAATTCAGTCGTTATCCATGAAAAGATGTCTGCATGCAAAATCATACTATTCAGAGATCATTATTTTGCACAAAACAACATTTGTAAACAGATTCAATAATCAATCAGTTATCTGATAGTTTTATACTCGTTAATATATATATATATATAACTTCAGGACATGTGTATAGATTTTTGGTGTGATTATTTATATATACTAAAACATGGTACGATGTAGTAAGTTACATTGATTGCAGTTATCAATACTCAAGTTTGAATCATTTTGATTTACATATGCTCTCTCCCTGATATTGTGGAATTTTACACATAATATAGCATAGTTAAACTATTTTATCATATATATATATATATATATATATATATATATATATATAAAACGATTAATACAAATATGCAATTTGTAACTTGGCTGATTAATGTTCAAATAATGCTAAATTTTGTCTGCTGTTTCAACTCAAGTTTAATTTGTTGGAATTAACACAAAATGTCAAGGTCACTGGATTGGAAATCATATCACATGTATAAGAACGTCAGATATTCTTTTGTTGCGTTGCATTTGCAAAATGACAAATGATTTGTTCATGCACATGTCAGAGGCAACGATACCTTTTATTCGAAATTGTTGTTCACTTGCCAAATGTGCTTGGCGCAAAACTCGTTCAGAATACTTAAAATGTTAACTGTCAAATGTCAGAACTACTTTCCAAGATCAATGGTAAAAAAAGATTTCAGTGGGTGAATTCTGAGACGATTTGAATTTTGTGGCGTCGCGATACAAAATCCCAAACATATATATATATATATATATATATATATATATATATATATATATATATATATATATGTAATTTAAAAAATATGATTCCTACGCTAAATAAGGTCCAAAAATCTCAATATAATTAAAAGGAAGTTTACCATTTTTAACTGAGTATTGACTGTAGTTATTAAATTTAGTTTTCTGAATTCACTATATATAATCTTTCTAATTTTATATATTTTAAAATTTGTGGAACTCCTCACTACTATGAGCTCGTCATCCCTGTATAACCCGATGTCCTTAATGTCTAAATCACAGGGCGCGTTTAGATTGTATAGTATAAATAGACCGACAAGATCAGATGACTCTGCAGAGTCTAAAGGTCCCTTGGTGATGTCAAAATTGTCATTAGTGTTTTTAATCCATTGGTCCCCATTAAAAATTGAGGTCAGATTTTTGGCACTAAGAATTCTTCCTTAGTTAAGTCAAGGTGACTGATATGTGTACACAAATTAACTCTTACGCCTCTTATCAAAATCGTCGCTCCACCCGTTTCCATAGTAATTAATTTTACGAATGAACATGCTTATAACGATGCGTATCTTTCAATATTGGTTATTCCTAAATTTCCGCTTGAGGATGCAACAGGGCTTGATACTTTAATTCAATTTAATTTTAATAATTATATTGACGTTGCTGGCTCCTGTTTTTGAAACACGAGAAATCTTATGTAGCGAAGGAATCATATTTTGTAAAAATAATTATATTTTAAGCTCTACATCTGTATAGAGCACTGTTCTTTAAAAATAAAAACAAAAATACTAAAGAACACTGAATCATTTACCTAAAGTGTTCTTTCCTATTTTCTACATATTTTCATATATATATATATATATATATATTTAAATTCAGGCACACATTCGTTTTACACAGATTTGTCCTTTATTCTGACCAGAAAACACCTACCATACGAAGTCGAAACGATTTGTTCTTAAAGGTTGGAAATTTTGCATGATTATGTTCAGTTTTGCTTCGCTACCATTCTACATCCGATTAAGAACCATATATATATATATATATATATATATATATATATATATATATATATATATATATATATATATATACTTTAAAAATGAGGAGGTCAGTTTACTCCTGATTTTTAAAGTTAAATGCTCTACATGTTAATTTTACTTGCATTTTTTTCCACACGTGTATATAGCACTTTTTAATACTAATGTTTTCTTGTCTGATATATAAAGGTAATGGTCAGAGTTGCATCAGACAAGAAAACAGTATTAAAAAGTGCTATATACACGTGTGGAAAAAAATGCAAGTAAAATTAACATGTAGAGCAATTAACTTTAAAAATCAGGAGTAAACTGACCTCCTCATTTTTAAAGTATATATATATATATATATATATATATATATATATATATATTGTGTGTGTGTTCTGTTATTGGAAACATTGTGGGCCCAGAATTATATTCTTTTGCTGTGGCTTGACGAAAATATCGGGCACATTCAAAGTACGCCTTTTAGTCTGTCATGGTATTTTTTATATTTAGTTAATAATAGAGAAATTAGGCATTTTGATTTTAGCTTGTAGGGCATCCCCAACTTCGATGAGTTTGTTTCTTTTTATTTTTTATGTGCCCTGACTTTGTAGGACGTAGGCGATCATGGCTCTCCTCCTCGCCCTATCCCTGGCAGATCTCAACAAGTTCATTCCCTCTGTTTCCACCCCAGACCACTTTCTGTCATCCATTTGCTTAAGTCCGCTAGGTATGTCTCGCGTTGTTTACCCTTGTCTCTCTTTCCCTCTATTCGACCTATGAGTCTCAGATTCCCCATCCCCACCTCCTCATTATGTTTCTCACAAACTTCAGCTGCCTCTACCTGATATTAAGTACACGACTCCATCTTTCGGCTATATCTTTAGCAGAAAATTAAACAGAAAAATCAAATCATCCTTGATAATGGCTAAAGATATAGCCGAAAGCGCTCGTAAAAATAAAACATTTGAACAGTTCTTACACACCCTTTGTCCAGCAAAGAAAACTCTTGTTCGTACACACACAAGAAAAATTAAATAAAAAACTTAACCGTAGTACCTTGTCTGTCGTTTTTAATGAAACTTGCATATATATATATATATATATATATATATATATATTTATTTAAAGACATTTATATTATGTTTAACGTTCTTTTTATAGATACAAGTATTTAAAAAAAAAGAACGTTAAACATAATATAAATGTCTTTAAATAAATTGTCGGACAATGTCCAATTCTAAAATATATATATATATATATATATATATATATATACACGTGTTTGTGTGTGTTGCATGTTACGCTGAAATTAAGTTCGTTTTGTAAGCAATGCAGGTTTCATAGTGACTTGGATCCTCACTGGTTATCCGGCTATTAAAGCCTTTTGCCAGCCATTGCTAAATTTAATAAACAAATATGAAAGACTCAAAAAGGCTACCTGTATTGAGTAAATGGCTTCGTTTCATGACGAAGGAAATATCCCAAAAGTCCGAAATATTTCAAGCCGGACACGCAACGAAATTCCCATCTCCTTCCCCGGCCAATAATAATACCTTTCGTACAGATGTTTAGAATTCCCAAGCGATTTATCAATCTTGAGATTGCCAGCAGCACGAAAGACTTCCAACGCCAAACGTGCCACAATTACTTTCCTCCTCTAAGCCAACAAATCATTTTATACCGCACGCTTCTCGAAAAGTATTTCAATCTCCCCCTGCCTGAATAAAAGAACTTCATGTTCAAGGTGTTGAATGAAGAGGTCCGTCTACACAAAACTTAAACTGCAAAAGAAACAATGAATATTTCCTCTAAAATGTCTCATTTTTTATTTCATTTCTCAGAAGGTAAAACGCGATATTAAATAAATAAATACACAAATATTCCCCTTTTATCCAGAAGAAAATATAAAATATAAAACTAATTTATATTTGTACATAGAATTTTTTTTTTTAAATAGTGTTTAAAAATTTTAAATGTTATTTTCAAAAGGTCATATATACCTGGCATCAGACGACTTTGAGAAGAAAAAGCAGTGAAACGAATGTAGTACGATAATCATTTTTTTTAAAGACTAATAGAACGATGCAAAATATCCAATTTTGAGTATGGTACGATGTCATAAAAATTGTTCACGGTGACAAAATCTTGTGAGAGACGACCTATTCTGCATCTTTATCGCAGACACAACGTTAAAACCTGTCAATATTCTCCCGTTAGGTCTCTCCCCCATTATTTATATCCACCAGCTCAATTTTTTTCAGCGAATGTACACCATGCTATTTCCACGGATTCAAATCATCCTCATTATATACGTATTCCAAATGCACGAAGGAAATTCTACGCAGAAAGTCCATCAACACAAGAAAAACGCAACTTTGTAGAAAATGCTCCCGCGTAGGTGCTTTTCTGAACATTACATTATTAACAGTTTAATCGTTGGGAACTACATATACACGTCATTCTTCTGATCCGATAGATACTTTACACTTTTGCGATTTGAAAAAAAAAAAAAACAAAAAAAAACGCAACTTTGTAGAAAAAGCTCCTGCGTAGGTGCTTTCCTGAACATTACAGTATTAACAGTTTAATCGTGGGGAACTACACATTCTTTATACACGTCTTTCTTTTGATCATATAGACACTTTCCACTTTTGCTATTTGAATAAAAAATAGAACAAAAAAAAAACGCAACGCATGAAGAAAACCGCGTATTTTCGATTTGGCGTAGTTAACATTGCATTTTTATTAGAATAATACTGCGTAATACTCTATGACGTTAGTTTGTTCTTCATTAATGACCTGGTAACTCTGTGTTCTTAAATGTCTAGCGATCATAACTCTCCACAATTTCCTACATTTTTAACCTTTAGGAAATTTTGTCATTTTGTATTTTCTGCCGAGTCCTGTTCTGCTATCCATTAAATAATATTGCGAGATATACATTATTTTCCTCTCTCCAACCTGCCTTTAATCTGTCCTGTGAGTATCAAATTTCCTATGCCCTTTTTCGTCATTATGTGCTCGAGATATTGCAACTGTTTCTTTCTGATCTTAAATATAAGTCACCTTTTTTATCCCATTTTCTCTAAATCTTCGTCGTTTCTCACATGTTCAGTGCATGGTAAATATTAATTTCTTGAAATGATTTTATGTCAACCGCTAGTAACATTAAGTCTTCTGTCAATGCTTACCGAACTTTCCCAGTGTAGAAAGAGATAATTTGCCCAACACCATTACCATTGTTCCATCTCTCTGCCTGTCATACGGTATTTTAATCTAGAATAATTAAGGACGACTACGCATTTATTTATTAAGAGACTCTTTCTTTATTAGCTCA
The DNA here is from genome assembly GCA_964036315.1 of Acanthosepion esculentum. Classification (NCBI taxonomy): domain Eukaryota; kingdom Metazoa; phylum Mollusca; class Cephalopoda; order Sepiida; family Sepiidae; genus Acanthosepion; species Acanthosepion esculentum. The sequence goes on along the minus strand of CAXIWW010000369.1, from coordinate 3,949 downwards.
CGTCATCGAGTACTTATAAACTTTATTTAACTTTTGCCTAATTAATAGGAGGCGGTAAATTAATTTATAGTTATATAGTAGGCAACAATGATTTGCATTTAGCTATTGAATGCACTGTTGCAAATTATTCAATCAGTAGACTCTTTCAGTTACGTTCTCATTCTCTGTCTTTGAGATTGGTTTCATTTGTTCCTATATTGCACGAACACCACGAAATTGAAATTATACAGAATGATGTAATCTAGTTACTGGTCGTCGATTAAGTCGCATCAGCCCCTCTACGGACTTTAAAATACACGTCGACCTCGAGAGACCCTATGGATCTGCGCCCAAAGAGTTATACTTCTGCTTCTGATATCGGCACAACTATCTGTTATGGCCGTAAAGGACCGCACGGTGTAACAGTCTCGATTGCAACGAATGTATGTGTAGACACTCTCCCCTCGATGACGCTCTTTTCTTTCCGTCGGGCATGCTTCTCCTCGGCGGCAAGCCACTGTTTCTACTCTCCTCGCTCCAGGGCATGGTATCTTCACACCTCTCCATGACTATGTACTCCACCCTCATGTCTCTTTTGCAGACGTCCTTGAAACGAAGACGTGCTCGCTTTCGTGCCCCCTTGTCGGTGGCCAGTTTCCCCTACAGGTACTTCGGAATCCTTCCATCTGTTATACGGTATATATGTCCAAGCCAGCAGAGCCGACGCTGATGGAGAATGCTGTATAGGATGGATAGCTAGGCCCGGATGAAAAATAAAGCATTGATGAACCGGTCGGGCCAAGTGATGTCCAGAATGAATCACAGAAAGCGAAGATGAGAAACCCTTTGGCGTTGCTCCTGTCTGGAGAAGATGCCCCTAGTTTCGCTGTCGTAGAGCAGCATCCTGATAACGTGCCCTCTCCGGGGCGCTGACTCAGGAAGATTTTTAAGACACGTCATTATAACTTAAAAACAGAACTATGCCTTTTTCTTGATGTTCCGATATAAATATGAAAAAAAAAAATGAGGATTTACCTTAAATTCTAAGCAGAAAACTGGAAGAATATATAAATAAATTTCAACATGAACTAAAAATTATAAAGAAAAGATATAAAATAAAAATAAACGGAATAAAGATTATATATATATATATATATATATATATATTATATATATATTTCTGAGATGAGGTATTATGTACAGTATTTACATTAGTCGTACTATTGTCCTCATCTTTGTCGCCATATTTGTCACGGACACATGACACAGTGGATAAAGGCGTTGGTTAGATCCAGTGACAGACCCAAAGAATGTGAGTTCAATACCCGGTTAAGGCAGTGGAGAACATTCAGAGGGAAGAGCAGGAGATAACTGATAACTGACATCCATCAAACTTGGCTCGTGGAACTAGAACAGTCTACCACAGTGATCGAAATAAAGGGTTCGATTCGATATTCCAACCACCTGAAG
>CAXIWW010000368.1:0-29743 GCA_964036315.1 Acanthosepion esculentum | reverse complement strand
CAAATTGTCGAAAATTTCGTGCGTTATCCATAATTACAAAACTTTTGTCTCCATCTTGAATAGAGTTTGGGCTAAATTCAACGGTATGTGGTCTTGTGTTCGTTCATTTGAGGAAATTTTCATGCGGCCCTAAACTGGGAGATCAGTCATACTTCACTTGTTTATAACTTTTTTCCAGTAAAAGTAATCTATTCAAAATTGGTATCAAATTGTGTGCATTTTTCGTTTAGTCAATGTTTACAGGGATTTTTCATTTGGTCAGATAGTAAAAATTACAGCTTTCACCATGTGCACGGTATGTTGTCTGACAATTTACAGCGTCCGAAATCCAGTGTGCACAAGAAGACTGCATTTCTAATTATTCCTTTCTATAGAATCCACATAATATCGGTCTCAAATTGTCGAGAATTTCGTGCGTTATTCATAATTACAAAAATTTTGTCTCCGTCTTGAATAGAGTCGGGGCTAAATTCAACGGTATGTGCTCTTGTGTTCGTTCATTTGAGAAAATTTTCATTTCGCTTTAAACTGGCATATCAGTCATACTTCACTTGTTTATAACTTTTTTCCAGTAAAAGAAATCTATTCAAAATTGGTATCAAATTGTGTGCATTTTTTCGTTTAGTCAATGTTTACAGGGATTTATCATTTGGTCAGATAGTAAAAATTACAGCTTTCACCATGTGCACGGTATGTTGTCTGACAATTTACAGCGTCCGAAATCCAGTGTGCACAAGAAGACTGCATTTCTAATTATTCCTTTCTATAGAATCCACATAATATCGGTCTCAAATTGTCGAAAATTTCGTGCGTTATCCATAATTACAAAACTTTTGTCTCCATCTTGAATAGAGTCGGGGCTAAATTCAACGGTATGTGCTCTTGTGTTCGTTCATTTGAGGAAATTTTCATGCGGCCCTGAACTTGGAGATCAGTCATACTTCACTTGTATATAACTTTTTTCCAGTAAAAGAAATCTATTCAAAATTGGTATCAAATTGTGTGCATTTTTTCGTTTAGTCAATGTTTACAGGGATTTTTCATTTGGTCAGATAGTAAAGATTACAGCTTTCACCATGTGCACGGTATGTTGTCTGACAATTTACAGCGTCCGAAATCGAGTGTGCACAAGAAGACTTCATTTCTAATTATTCCTTTCTATAGAATCCACATAATATCGGTCTCAAATTGTCGAAAATTTCGTGCGTTATCCATAATTACAAAACTTTTGTCTCCATCTTGAATAGAGTCGGGGCTAAATTCAACGGTATGTGCTCTTGTGTTTCGTTCATTTGAGGAAATTTTCATTTCGCTTTAAACTGGGATATCAGTCATACTTCACTTGTTTATAACTTTTTTCCAGTAAAAGTAGACTTTTCAAAATTGTTATCAAATTGTGTGCATTTTTCGTTTAGTCAATGTTTACAGGGATTTTTCATTTGGTCAGATAGTAAAAATTACAGCTTTCACCATGTGCACGGTATGTTGTCTGACAATTTACAGCGTCCGAAATCGAGTGTGCACAAGAAGACTGCATTTCTAATTATTCCTTTCTATAGAATCCACATAATATCGGTCTCAAATTGTCGAAAATTTCGTGCGTTATCCATAATTACAAAACTTTTGTCTCCATCTTGAATAGAGTCGGGGCTAAATTCAACGGTATGTGCTCTTGTGTTCGTTCATTTGAGAAAATTTTCATTTCGCTTTAAACTGGCATATCAGTCATACTTCACTTGTTTATAACTTTTTTCCAGTAAAAGAAATCTATTCAAAATTGGTATCAAATTGTGTGCATTTTTTCGTTTAGTCAATGTTTACAGGGATTTTTCATTTGGTCAGATAGTAAAAATTACAGCTTTCACCATGTGCACGGTATGTTGTCTGACAATTTACAGCGTCCGAAATCCAGTGTGCACAAGAAGACTGCATTTCTAATTATTCCTTTCTATAGAATCCACATAATATCGGTCTCAAATTTCGTGCGTTATCCATAATTACAAAACTTTTGTCTCCATCTTGAATAGAGTCGGGGCTAAATTCAACGGTATGTGGTCTTGTGTTCGTTCATTTGAGGAAATTTTCATTTCGCTTTAAACTGGGATATCAGTCATACTTCACTTGTTTATAAGTTTTTCCAGTAAAAGTAAACTTTTCAAAATTCTTATCAAATTGTGTGCATTTTTCGTTTAGTCAATGTTTACAGGGATTTTTCATTTGGTCAGATAGTAAAAATTACAGCTTTCACCATGTGCACGGTATGTTGTCTGACAATTTACAGCGCCCGAAATCCAGTGTGCACAAGAAGACTGCATTTCTAATTATTCCTTTCTATAGAATCCACATAATATCGGTCTCAAATTGTCGAGAATTTCGTGCGTTATTCATAATTACAAAACTTTTGTCTCCATCTTGAATAGAGTCGGGGCTAAATTCAACGGTATGTGCTCTTGTGTTCGTTCATTTGAGAAAATTTTCATTTCGCTTTAAACTGGCATATCAGTCATACTTCACTTGTTTATAACTTTTTTCCAGTAAAAGAAATCTATTCAAAATTGGTATCAAATTGTGTGCATTTTTTCGTTTAGTCAATGTTTACAGGGATTTTTCATTTGGTCAGATAGTAAAAATTACAGCTTTCACCATGTGCACGGTATGTTGTCTGACAATTTACAGCGTCCGAAATCCAGTGTGCACAAGAAGACTGCATTTCTAATTATTCCTTTCTATAGAATCCACATAATATCGGTCTCAAATTGTCGAAAATTTCGTGCGTTATCCATAATTACAAAACTTTTGTCTCCATCTTGAATAGAGTCGGGGCTAAATTCAACGGTATGTGGTCTTGTGTTCGTTCATTTGAGGAAATTTTCATGCGGCCCTAAACTGGGAGATCAGTCATACTTCACTTGTTTATAACTTTTTTCCAGTAAAAGAAATCTATTCAAAATTGGTATCAAATTGTGTGCATTTTTTCGTTTAGTCAATGTTTACAGGGATTTTTCATTTGGTCAGATAGTAAAAATAACAGCTTTCACCATGTGCGTGGTATGTCGTCTGACAATTTACAGCGTCCGAAATCGAGTGTGCACAAGAAGACTGCATTTCTAATTATTCCTTTCTATAGAATCCACATAATATCGGTGTCAAATTGTCGAGAATTTCGTGCGTTATTCATAATTACAAAACTTTTGTCTCCATCTTGAGTAGAGTCGGGGCTAAATTCAACGGTATGTGCTCTTGTGTTCGTTCATTTGAGGAAATTTTCATGCGGCCCTGAACTTGGAGATCAGTCATACTTCACTTGTTTATAACTTTTTTCCAGTAAAAGAAATCTATTCAAAATTGGTATCAAATTGTGTGCATTTTTTCGTTTAGTCAATGTTTACAGGGATTTTTCATTTGGTCAGATAGTAAAGATTACAGCTTTCACCATGTGCACGGTATGTTGTCTGACAATTTACAGCGTCCGAAATCGAGTGTGCACAAGAAGACTGCATTTCTAATTATTCCTTTCTATAGAATCCACATAATATCGGTCTCAAATTGTCGAAAATTTCGTGCGTTATCCATAATTACAAAACTTTTGTCTCCATCTTGAATAGAGTCGGGGCTAAATTCAACGGTATGTGCTCTTGTGTTCGTTCATTTGAGGAAATTTTCATTTCGCTTTAAACTGGGATATCAGTCATACTTCACTTGTTTATAACTTTTTTCCAGTAAAAGAAATCTATTCAAAATTGGTATCAAATTGTGTGCATTTTTTCGTTTAGTCAATGTTTACAGGGATTTTTCATTTGGTCAGATAGTAAAAATTACAGCTTTCACCATGTGCGTGGTATGTTGTCTGTCAATTTACAGCGTCCGAAATCGAGTGTGCACAAGAAGACTGCATTTCTAATTATTCCTTTCTATAGAATCCACATAATATCGGTGTCAAATTGTCGAGAATTTCGTGCGTTATTCATAATTACAAAACTTTTGTCTCCATCTTGAATAGTGTCGGGGCTAAATTCAACGGTATGTGCTCTTGTGTTCGTTCATTTGAGGAAATTTTCATGCGGCCCTGAACTTGGAGATCAGTCATACTTCACTTGTTTATAACTTTTTTCCAGTAAAAGAAATCTATTCAAAATTGGTATCAAATTGTGTGCATTTTTTCGTTTAGTCAATGTTTACAGGGATTTATCATTTGGTCAGATAGTAAAAATTACAGCTTTCACCATGTGCACGGTATGTTGTCTGACAATTTACAGCGTCCGAAATCCAGTGTGCACAAGAAGACTGCATTTCTAATTATTCCTTTCTATAGAATCCACATAATATCGGTCTCAAATTGTCGAAAATTTCGTGCGTTATCCATAATTACAAAACTTTTGTCTCCATCTTGAATAGAGTCGGGGCTAAATTCAACGGTATGTGCTCTTGTGTTCGTTCATTTGAGGAAATTTTCATGCGGCCCTGAACTTGGAGATCAGTCATACTTCACTTGTATATAACTTTTTTCCAGTAAAAGAAATCTATTCAAAATTGGTATCAAATTGTGTGCATTTTTTCGTTTAGTCAATGTTTACAGGGATTTTTCATTTGGTCAGATAGTAAAGATTACAGCTTTCACCATGTGCACGGTATGTTGTCTGACAATTTACAGCGTCCGAAATCGAGTGTGCACAAGAAGACTTCATTTCTAATTATTCCTTTCTATAGAATCCACATAATATCGGTCTCAAATTGTCGAAAATTTCGTGCGTTATCCATAATTACAAAACTTTTGTCTCCATCTTGAATAGAGTCGGGGCTAAATTCAACGGTATGTGCTCTTGTGTTCGTTCATTTGAGGAAATTTTCATTTCGCTTTAAACTGGGATATCAGTCATACTTCACTTGTTTATAACTTTTTTCCAGTAAAAGTAGACTTTTCAAAATTGTTATCAAATTGTGTGCATTTTTCGTTTAGTCAATGTTTACAGGGATTTTTCATTTGGTCAGATAGTAAAAATTACAGCTTTCACCATGTGCACGGTATGTTGTCTGACAATTTACAGCGTCCGAAATCGAGTGTGCACAAGAAGACTGCATTTCTAATTATTCCTTTCTATAGAATCCACATAATATCGGTCTCAAATTGTCGAAAATTTCGTGCGTTATCCATAATTACAAAACTTTTGTCTCCATCTTGAATAGAGTCGGGGCTAAATTGAACGGTATGTGCTCTTGTGTTCGTTCATTTGAGGAAATTTTCATGCGGCCCTGAACTTGGAGATCAGTCATACTTCACTTGTTTATAACTTTTTTCCAGTAAAAGAAATCTATTCAAAATTGGTATCAAATTGTGTGCATTTTTTCGTTTAGTCAATGTTTACAGGGATTTTTCATTTGGTCAGATAGTAAAGATTACAGCTTTCACCATGTGCGCGGTATGTTGTCTGACAATTTACAGCGTCCGAAATCGAGTGTGCACAAGAAGACTGCATTTCTAATTATTCCTTTCTATAGAATCCACATAATATCGGTCTCAAATTGTCGAAAATTTCGTGCGTTATCCATAATTACAAAACTTTTGTCTCCATCTTGAATAGAGTCGGGGCTAAATTCAACGGTATGTGCTCTTGTGTTCGTTCATTTGAGGAAATTTTCATTTCGCTTTAAACTGGGATATCAGTCATACTTCACTTGTTTATAACTTTTTTCCAGTAAAAGAAATCTATTCAAAATTGGTATCAAATTGTGTGCATTTTTTCGTTTAGTCAATGTTTACAGGGATTTTTCATTTGGTCAGATAGTAAAAATTACAGCTTTCACCATGTGCGTGGTATGTCGTCTGTCAATTTACAGCGTCCGAAATCGAGTGTGCACAAGAAGACTGCATTTCTAATTATTCCTTTCTATAGAATCCACATAATATCGGTGTCAAATTGTCGAGAATTTCGTGCGTTATTCATAATTACAAAACTTTTGTCTCCATCTTGAATAGTGTCGGGGCTAAATTCAACGGTATGTGCTCTTGTGTTCGTTCATTTGAGGAAATTTTCATGCGGCCCTGAACTTGGAGATCAGTCATACTTCACTTGTTTATAACTTTTTTCCAGTAAAAGAAATCTATTCAAAATTGGTATCAAATTGTGTGCATTTTTTCGTTTAGTCAATGTTTACAGGGATTTTTCATTTGGTCAGATAGTAAAAATTACAGCTTTCACCATGTGCACGGTATGTTGTCTGACAATTTACAGCGTCCGAAATCCAGTGTGCACAAGAAGACTGCATTTCTAATTATTCCTTTCTATAGAATCCACATAATATCGGTCTCAAATTGTCGAAAATTTCGTGCGTTATCCATAATTACAAAACTTTTGTATCCATCTTGAATAGAGTCGGGGCTAAATTCAACGGTATGTGCTCTTGTGTTCGTTCATTTGAGGAAATTTTCATGCGGCCCTGAACTTGCAGATCAGTCATACTTCACTTGTTTATAACTTTTTTCCAGTAAAAGAAATCTATTCAAAATTGGTATCAAATTGTGTGCATTTTTCGTTTAGTCAATGTTTACAGGGATTTTTCATTTGGTCAGATAGTAAAGATTACAGCTTTCACCATGTGCGCGGTATGTTGTCTGACAATTTACAGCGTCCGAAATCGAGTGTGCACAAGAAGACTGCATTTCTAATTATTCCTTTCTATAGAATCCACATAATATCGGTCTCAAATTGTCGAAAATTTCGTGCGTTATCCATAATTACAAAACTTTTGTCTCCATCTTGAATAGAGTCGGGGCTAAACTCAACGGTATGTGCTCTTGTGTTCGTTCATTTGAGGAAATTTTCATTTGGCTTTAAACTGGGATATCAGTCATACTTCACTTGTTTATAACTTTTTTCCAGTAAAAGAAATCTATTCAAAATTGGTATCAAATTGTGTGCATTTTTTCGTTTAGTCAATGTTTACAGGGATTTTTCATTTGGTCAGATAGTAAAAATTACAGCTTTCACCATGTGCGTGGTATGTCGTCTGTAAATTTACAGCGTCCGAAATCGAGTGTGCACAAGAAGACTGCATTTCTAATTATTCCTTTCTATAGAATCCACATAATATCGGTGTCAAATTGTCGAGAATTTCGTCCGTTATTCATAATTACAAAACTTTTGTCTCCATCTTGAATAGTGTCGGGGCTAAATTCAACGGTATGTGCTCTTGTGTTCGTTCATTTGAGGAAATTTTCATGCGGCCCTGAACTTGGAGATCAGTCATACTTCACTTGTTTATAACTTTTTTCCAGTAAAAGAAATCTATTCAAAATTGGTATCAAATTGTGTGCATTTTTTCGTTTAGTCAATGTTTACAGGGATTTTTCATTTGGTCAGATAGTAAAAATTACAGCTTTCACCATGTGCACGGTATGTTGTCTGACAATTTACAGCGTCCGAAATCCAGTGTGCACAAGAAGACTGCATTTCTAATTATTCCTTTCTATAGAATCCACATAATATCGGTCTCAAATTGTCGAAAATTTCGTGCGTTATCCATAATTACAAAACTTTTGTATCCATCTTGAATAGAGTCGGGGCTAAATTCAACGGTATGTGCTCTTGTGTTCGTTCATTTGAGGAAATTTTCATTTCGCTTTAAACTGGGATATCAGTCATACTTCACTTGTTTATAACTTTTTTCCAGTAAAAGAAATCTATTCAAAATTGGTATCAAATTGTGTGCATTTTTTCGTTTAGTCAATGTTTACAGGGATTTTTCATTTGGTCACATAGTAAAAATTACAGCTTTCACCATGTGCGTGGTATGTCGTCTGTCAATTTACAGCGTCCGAAATCGAGTGTGCACAAGAAGACTGCATTTCTAATTATTCCTTTCTATAGAATCCACATAATATCGGTGTCAAATTGTCGAGAATTTCGTCCGTTATTCATAATTACAAAACTTTTGTCTCCATCTTGAATAGTGTCGGGGCTAAATTCAACGGTATGTGCTCTTGTGTTCGTTCATTTGAGGAAATTTTCATGCGGCCCTGAACTTGGAGATCAGTCATACTTCACTTGTTTATAACTTTTTTCCAGTAAAAGAAATCTATTCAAAATTGGTATCAAATTGTGTGCATTTTTTCGTTTAGTCAATGTTTACAGGGATTTTTCATTTGGTCAGATAGTAAAAATTACAGCTTTCACCATGTGCACGGTATGTTGTCTGACAATTTACAGCGTCCGAAATCCAGTGTGCACAAGAAGACTGCATTTCTAATTATTCCTTTCTATAGAATCCACATAATATCGGTCTCAAATTGTCGAAAATTTAATGCGTTATCCATAATTACAAAACTTTTGTCTCCATCTTGAATAGAGTCGGGGCTAAATTCAACGGTATGTGCTCTTGTGTTCGTTCATTTGAGAAAATTTTCATTTCGCTTTAAACTGGGATATCAGTCATACTTCACTTGTTTATAACTTTTTTCCAGTAAAAGTAAACTTTTCAAAATTGTTATCAAATTGTGTGCATTTTTCGTTTAGTGAATGTTTACAGGGATTTTTCATTTGCCCAGATAGTAAAAATTACAGCTTTCACCATGTGCACGGTATGTTGTCTGACAATTTACAGCGTCCGAAATCCAGTGTGCACAAGAAGACTGCATTTCTAATTATTCCTTTCTATAGAATCCACATAATATCGGTCTCAAATTGTCGAAAATTTCGTGCGTTATCCATAATTACAAAACTTTTGTCTCCATCTTGAATAGAGTCGGGGCTAAATTCAACGGTATGTGATCTTGTGTTCGTTCATTTGAGGAAATTTTCATGCGGCCCTGAACTTGGAGATCAGTCATACTTCACTTGTTTATAACTTTTTTCCAGTAAAAGAAATCTATTCAAAATTGGTATCAAATTGTGTGCATTTTTTCGTTTAGTCAATGTTTACAGGGATTTTTCATTTGGTCAGATAGTAAAGATTACAGCTTTCACCATGTGCGCGGTATGTTGTCTGACAATTTACAGCGTCCGAAATCGAGTGTGCACAAGAAGACTGCATTTCTAATTATTCCTTTCTATAGAATCCACATAATATCGGTCTCAAATTGTCGAAAATTTCGTGCGTTATCCATAATTACAAAACTTTTGTCTCCATCTTGAATAGAGTCGGGGCTAAATTCAACGGTAAGTGCTCTTGTGTTCGTTCATTTGAGGAAATTTTCATTTGGCTTTAAACTGGGATATCAGTCATACTTCACTTGTTTATAACTTTTTTCCAGTAAAAGAAATCTATTCAAAATTGGTATCAAATTGTGTGCATTTTTTCGTTTAGTCAATGTTTACAGGGATTTTTCATTTGGTCAGATAGTAAAAATTACAGCTTTCACCATGTGCGTGGTATGTCGTCTGTCAATTTACAGCGTCCGAAATCGAGTGTGCACAAGAAGACTGCATTTCTAATTATTCCTTTCTATAGAATCCACATAATATCGGTGTCAAATTGTCGAGAATTTCGTCCGTTATTCATAATTACAAAACTTTTGTCTCCATCTTGAATAGTGTCGGGGCTAAATTCAACGGTATGTGCTCTTGTGTTCGTTCATTTGAGGAAATTTTCATGCGGCCCTGAACTTGGAGATCAGTCATACTTCACTTGTTTATAACTTTTTTCCAGTAAAAGAAATCTATTCAAAATTGGTATCAAATTGTGTGCATTTTTTCGTTTAGTCAATGTTTACAGGGATTTTTCATTTGGTCAGATAGTAAAAATTACAGCTTTCACCATGTGCACGGTATGTTGTCTGACAATTTACAGCGTCCGAAATCCAGTGTGCACAAGAAGACTGCATTTCTAATTATTCCTTTCTATAGAATCCACATAATATCGGTCTCAAATTGTCGAAAATTTAATGCGTTATCCATAATTACAAAACTTTTGTCTCCATCTTGAATAGAGTCGGGGCTAAATTCAACGGTATGTGCTCTGGTGTTCGTTCATTTGAGAAAATTTTCATTTCGCTTTAAACTGGGATATCAGTCATACTTCACTTGTTTATAACTTTTTTCCAGTAAAAGTAAACTTTTCAAAATTGTTATCAAATTGTGTGCATTTTTCGTTTAGTGAATGTTTACAGGGATTTTTCATTTGGTCAGATAGTAAAAATTACAGCTTTCACCATGTGCACGGTATGTTGTCTGACAATTTACAGCGTCCGAAATCCAGTGTGCACAAGAAGACTGCATTTCTAATTATTCCTTTCTATAGAATCCACATAATATCGGTCTCAAATTGTCGAAAATTTCGTGCGTTATCCATAATTACAAAACTTTTGTCTCCATCTTGAATAGAGTCGGGGCTAAATTCAACGGTATGTGCTCTTGTGTTCGTTCATTTGAGGAAATTTTCATGCGGCCCTGAACTTGGAGATCAGTCATACTTCACTTGTTTATAACTTTTTTCCAGTAAAAGAAATCTATTCAAAATTGGTATCAAATTGTGTGCATTTTTTCGTTTAGTCAATGTTTACAGGGATTTTTCATTTGGTCAGATAGTAAAAATTACAGCTTTCACCATGTGCACGGTATGTTGTCTGACAATTTACAGCGTCCGAAATCCAGTGTGCACAAGAAGACTGCATTTCTAATTATTCCTTTCTATAGAATCCACATAATATCGGTCTCAAATTGTCGAAAATTTAATGCGTTATCCATAATTACAAAACTTTTGTCTCCATCTTGAATAGAGTCGGGGCTAAATTCAACGGTATGTGCTCTGGTGTTCGTTCATTTGAGAAAATTTTCATTTCGCTTTAAACTGGGATATCAGTCATACTTCACTTGTTTATAACTTTTTTCCAGTAAAAGTAAACTTTTCAAAATTGTTATCAAATTGTGTGCATTTTTCGTTTAGTGAATGTTTACAGGGATTTTTCATTTGGTCAGATAGTAAAAATTACAGCTTTCACCATGTGCACGGTATGTTGTCTGACAATTTACAGCGTCCGAAATCCAGTGTGCACAAGAAGACTGCATTTCTAATTATTCCTTTCTATAGAATCCACATAATATCGGTCGCAAATTGTCGAAAATTTCGTGCGTTATCCATAATTACAAAACTTTTGTCTCCATCTTGAATAGAGTCGGGGCTAAATTCAACGGTATGTGCTCTTGTGTTCGTTCATTTGAGGAAATTTTCATGCGGCCCTGAACTTGGAGATCAGTCATACTTCACTTGTTTATAACTTTTTTCCAGTAAAAGAAATCTATTCAAAATTGGTATCAAATTGTGTGCATTTTTTCGTTTAGTCAATGTTTACAGGGATTTTTCATTTGGTCAGATAGTAAAGATTACAGCTTTCACCATGTGCGCGGTATGTTGTCTGACAATTTACAGCGTCCGAAATCGAGTGTGCACAAGAAGACTGCATTTCTAATTATTCCTTTCTATAGAATCCACATAATATCGGTCTCAAATTGTCGAAAATTTCGTGCGTTATCCATAATTACAAAACTTTTGTCTCCATCTTGAATAGAGTCGGGGCTAAATTCAACGGTATGTGCTCTTGTGTTCGTTCATTTGAGGAAATTTTCATTTCGCTTTAAACTGGGATATCAGTCATACTTCACTTGTTTATAACTTTTTTCCAGTAAAAGTAGACTTTTCAAAATTGTTATCAAATTGTGTGCATTTTTCGTTTAGTCAATGTTTACAGGGATTTTTCATTTGGTCAGATAGTAAAAATTACAGCTTTCACCATGTGCACGGTATGTTGTCTGACAATTTACAGCGTCCGAAATCCAGTGTGCACAAGAAGACTGCATTTCTAATTATTCCTTTCTATAGAATCCACATAATATCGGTCTCAAATTGTCGAAAATTTCGTGCGTTATCCATAATTACAAAACTTTTGTCTCCATCTTGAATAGAGTCGGGGCTAAATTCAACGGTATGTGCTCTTGTGTTCGTTCATTTGAGGAAATTTTCATTTCGCTTTAAACTGGGATATCAGTCATACTTCACTTGTTTATAACTTTTTTCCAGTAAAAGTAGACTTTTCGAAATTGTTATCAAATTGTGTGCATTTTTCGTTTAGTCAATGTTTACAGGGATTTTTCATTTGGTCAGATAGTAAAAATTACAGCTTTCACCATGTGCACGGTATGTTGTCTGACAATTTACAGCGTCCGAAATCGAGTGTGCACAAGAAGACTGCATTTCTAATTATTCCTTTCTATAGAATCCACATAATATCGGTGTCAAATTGTCGAAAATTTTGTGCCTTATCCATAATTACAAAACTTTTGTCTCCATCTTGAATAGAGTCGGGGCTAAATTCAACGGTATGTGCTCTTGTGTTCGTTCATTTGAGGAAATTTTCATTTGGCTTCAAACTGGGAGATCAGACATACTTCACTTGTTTATAACTTTTTTCCAATAAAAGAAAACTTTTCAAAATTGGTATCAAATTGTGTGCATTTTTTCGTTTAGTCAATGTTTACAGGGATTTTTCATTTGGTCAGATAGTAAAAATTACAGCTTTCACAATGTGCGCGGTATGTTGACTGACAATTTACAGCGTCCGAAATCGAGTGTGCACAAGAAGATTGCATTTCTAATTATTCCTTTCTATAGAATCCACATAATATCGGTCTCAAATTGTCGAAAATTTCGTGCTTTATCCATAATTACAAAACTTTTGTCTCCATCTTGAATCGAGTCGGGGCTAAATTCAACGGTATGTGCTCTTGTGTTCGTTCATTTGAGGAAATTTTCATTTCGCTTTAAACTGGGATATCAGTCATACTTCACTTGTTTATAACTTTTTTCCAGTAAAAGTAGACTTTTCAAAATTGTTATCAAATTGTGTGCATTTTTCGTTTAGTCAATGTTTACAGGGATTTTTCATTTGGTCAGATAGTAAAAATTACAGCTTTCACCATGTGCACGGTATGTTGTCTGACAATTTACAGCGTCCGAAATCGAGTGTGCACAAGAAGACTGCATTTCTAATTATTCCTTTCTATAGAATCCACATAATATCGGTCTCAAATTGTCGAAAATTTCGTGCGTTATCCATAATTACAAAACTTTTGTCTCCATCTTGAATAGAGTCGGGGCTAAATTCAACGGTATGTGCTCTTGTGTTCGTTCATTTGAGGAAATTTTCATGCGGCCCTGAACTTGGAGATCAGTCATACTTCACTTGTTTATAACTTTTTTCCAGTAAAAGAAATCTATTCAAAATTGGTATCAAATTGTGTGCATTTTTTCGTTTAGTCAATGTTTACAGGGATTTTTCATTTGGTCAGATAGTAAAGATTACAGCTTTCACCATGTGCGCGGTATGTTGTCTGACAATTTACAGCGTCCGAAGTCGAGTGTGCACAAGAAGACTGCATTTCTAATTATTCCTTTCTATAGAATCCACATAATATCGGTCTCAAATTGTCGAAAATTTCGTGCGTTATCCATAATTACAAAACTTTTGTCTCCATCTTGAATAGAGTCGGGGCTAAATTCAACGGTATGTGCTCTTGTGTTCGTTCATTTGAGGAAATTTTCATTTCGCTTTAAACTGGGATATCAGTCATACTTCACTTGTTTATAACTTTTTTCCAGTAAAAGAAATCTATTCAAAATTGGTATCAAATTGTGTGCATTTTTTCGTTTAGTCAATGTTTACAGGGATTTTTCATTTGGTCAGATAGTAAAAATTACAGCTTTCACCATGTGCGTGGTATGTCGTCTGTCAATTTACAGCGTCCGAAATCGAGTGTGCACAAGAAGACTGCATTTCTAATTATTCCTTTCTATAGAATCCACATAATATCGGTGTCAAATTGTCGAGAATTTCGTCCGTTATTCATAATTACAAAACTTTTGTCTCCATCTTGAATAGTGTCGGGGCTAAATTCAACGGTATGTGCTCTTGTGTTCGTTCATTTGAGGAAATTTTCATGCGGCCCTGAACTTGGAGATCAGTCATACTTCACTTGTTTATAACTTTTTTCCAGTAAAAGAAATCTATTCAAAATTGGTATCAAATTGTGTGCATTTTTTCGTTTAGTCAATGTTTACAGGGATTTTTCATTTGGTCAGATAGTAAAAATTACAGCTTTCACCATGTGCACGGTATGTTGTCTGACAATTTACAGCGTCCGAAATCCAGTGTGCACAAGAAGACTGCATTTCTAATTATTCCTTTCTATAGAATCCACATAATATCGGTCTCAAATTGTCGAAAATTTCGTGCGTTATCCATAATTACAAAACTTTTGTCTCCATCTTGAATAGAGTCGGGGCTAAATTCAACGGTATGTGCTCTTGTGTTCGTTCATTTGAGGAAATTTTCATTTCGCTTTAAACTGGGATATCAGTCATACTTCACTTGTTTATAACTTTTTTCCAGTAAAAGTAGACTTTTCAAAATTGTTATCAAATTGTGTGCATTTTTCGTTTAGTCAATGTTTACAGGGATTTTTCATTTGGTCAGATAGTAAAAATTACAGCTTTCACCATGTGCACGGTATGTTGTCTGACAATTTACAGCGTCCGAAATCGAGTGTGCACAAGAAGACTGCATTTCTAATTATTCCTTTCTATAGAATCCACATAATATCGGTGTCAAATTGTCGAAAATTTTGTGCGTTATCCATAATTACAAAACTTTTGTCTCCATCTTGAATAGAGTCGGGGCTAAATTCAACGGTATGTGCTCTTGTGTTCGTTCATTTGAGGAAATTTTCATGCGGCCCTGAACTTGGAGATCAGTCATACTTCACTTGTTTATAACTTTTTTCCAGTAAAAGAAATCTATTCAAAATTGGTATCAAATTGTGTGCATTTTTTCGTTTAGTCAATGTTTACAGGGATTTTTCATTTGGTCAGATAGTAAAGATTACAGCTTTCACCATGTGCGCGGTATGTTGTCTGACAATTTACAGCGTCCGAAATCGAGTGTGCACAAGAAGACTGCATTTCTAATTATTCCTTTCTATAGAATCCACATAATATCGGTCTCAAATTGTCGAAAATTTCGTGCGTTATCCATAATTACAAAACTTTTGTCTCCATCTTGAATAGAGTCGGGGCTAAATTCAACGGTGTGTGCTCTTGTGTTCGTTCATTTGAGGAAATTTTCATTTGGCTTTAAACTGGGATATCAGTCATACTTCACTTGTTTATAACTTTTTTCCAGTAAAAGAAATCTATTCAAAATTGGTATCAAATTGTGTGCATTTTTTCGTTTAGTCAATGTTTACAGGGATTTTTCATTTGGTCAGATAGTAAAAATTACAGCTTTCACCATGTGCGTGGTATGTCGTCTGTCAATTTACAGCGTCCGAAATCGAGTGTGCACAAGAAGACTGCATTTCTAATTATTCCTTTCTATAGAATCCACATAATATCGGTGTCAAATTGTCGAGAATTTCGTCCGTTATTCATAATTACAAAACTTTTGTCTCCATCTTGAATAGTGTCGGGGCTAAATTCAACGGTATGTGCTCTTGTGTTCGTTCATTTGAGGAAATTTTCATGCGGCCCTGAACTTGGAGATCAGTCATACTTCACTTGTTTATAACTTTTTTCCAGTAAAAGAAATCTATTCAAAATTGGTATCAAATTGTGTGCATTTTTTCGTTTAGTCAATGTTTACAGGGATTTTTCATTTGGTCAGATAGTAAAAATTACAGCTTTCACCATGTGCACGGTATGTTGTCTGACAATTTACAGCGTCAGAAATCCAGTGTGCACAAGAAGACTGCATTTCTAATTATTCCTTTCTATAGAATCCACATAATATCGGTCTCAAATTGTCGAAAATTTAATGCGTTATCCATAATTACAAAACTTTTGTCTCCATCTTGAATAGAGTCGGGGCTAAATTCAACGGTATGTGCTCTTGTGTTCGTTCATTTGAGAAAATTTTCATTTCGCTTTAAACTGGGATATCAGTCATACTTCACTTGTTTATAACTTTTTTCCAGTAAAAGTAAACTTTTCAAAATTGTTATCAAATTGTGTGCATTTTTCGTTTAGTGAATGTTTACAGGGATTTTTCATTTGGTCAGATAGTAAAAATTACAGCTTTCACCATGTGCACGGTATGTTGTCTGACAATTTACAGCGTCCGAAATCCAGTGTGCACAAGAAGACTGCATTTCTAATTATTCCTTTCTATAGAATCCACATAATATCGGTCTCAAATTGTCGAAAATTTCGTGCGTTATCCATAATTACAAAACTTTTGTCTCCATCTTGAATAGAGTCGGGGCTAAATTCAACGGTATGTGCTCTTGTGTTCGTTCATTTGAGGAAATTTTCATGCGGCCCTGAACTTGGAGATCAGTCATACTTCACTTGTTTATAACTTTTTTCCAGTAAAAGAAATCTATTCAAAATTGGTATCAAATTGTGTGCATTTTTTCGTTTAGTCAATGTTTACAGGGATTTTTCATTTGGTCAGATAGTAAAGATTACAGCTTTCACCATGTGCGCGGTATGTTGTCTGACAATTTACAGCGTCCGAAATCGAGTGTGCACAAGAAGACTGCATTTCTAATTATTCCTTTCTATAGAATCCACATAATATCGGTCTGAAATTGTCGAAAATTTCGTGCGTTATCCATAATTACAAAACTTTTGTCTCCATCTTGAATAGAGTCGGGGCTAAATTCAACGGTATGTGCTCTTGTGTTCGTTCATTTGAGGAAATTTTCATTTCGCTTTAAACTGGGATATCAGTCATACTTCACTTGTTTATAACTTTTTTCCAGTAAAAGAAATCTATTCAAAATTGGTATCAAATTGTGTGCATTTTTTCGTTTAGTCAATGTTTACAGGGATTTTTCATTTGGTCAGAAGGTAAAAATTACAGCTTTCACCATGTGCGTGGTATGTCGTCTGTCAATTTACAGCGTCCGAAATCGAGTGTGCACAAGAAGACTGCATTTCTAATTATTTCTTTCTATAGAATCCACATATTATCGGTGTCAAATTGTCGAGAATTTCGTCCGTTATTCATAATTACAAAACTTTTGTCTCCATCTTGAATAGTGTCGGGGCTAAATTCAACGGTATGTGCTCTTGTGTTCGTTCATTTGAGGAAATTTTCATGCGGCCCTGAACTTGGAGATCAGTCATACTTCACTTGTTTATAACTTTTTTCCAGTAAAAGAAATCTATTCAAAATTGGTATCAAATTGTGTGCATTTTTTCGTTTAGTCAATGTTTACAGGGATTTTTCATTTGGTCAGATAGTAAAGATTACAGCTTTCACCATGTGCGCGGTATGTTGTCTGACAATTTACAGCGACCGAAATCCAGTGTGCACAAGAAGACTGCATTTCTAATTATTCCTTTCTATAGAATCCACATAATATCGGTCTCAAATTGTCGAAAATATCGTGCGTTATCCATAATTACAAAACTTTTGTCTCTATCTTGAATAGAGTCGGGGCTAAATTCAACGGTATGTGCTCTTGTGTTCGTTCATTTGAGGAAATTTTCATTTCGCTTTAAACTGGGATATCAGTCATACTTCACTTGTTTATAACTTTTTTCCAGTAAAAGAAATCTATTCAAAATTGGTATCAAATTGTGTGCATTTTTTCGTTTAGTCAATGTTTACAGGGATTTTTCATTTGGTCAGATAGTAAAAATTACAGCTTTCACCATGTGCGTGGTATGTCGTCTGTCAATTTACAGCGTCCGAAATCGAGTGTGCACAAGAAGACTGCATTTCTAATTATTCCTTTCTATAGAATCCACATAATATCGGTGTCAAATTGTCGAGAATTTCGTGCGTTATTCATAATTACAAAACTTTTGTCTCCATATTGAATAGTGTCGGGGCTAAATTCAACGGTATGTGCTCTTGTGTTCGTTCATTTGAGGAAATTTTCATGCGGCCCTGAACTTGGAGATCAGTCATACTTCACTTGTTTATAACTTTTTTCCAGTAAAAGAAATCTATTCAAAATTGGTATCAAATTGTGTGCATTTTTTCGTTTAGTCAATGTTTACAGGGATTTTTCATTTGGTCAGATAGTAAAAATTACAGCTTTCACCATGTGCACGGTATGTTGTCTGACAATTTACAGCGTCCGAAATCCAGTGTGCACAAGAAGACTGCATTTCTAATTATTCCTTTCTATAGAATCCACATAATATCGGTCTCAAATTGTCGAAAATTTCGTGCGTTATCCATAATTACAAAACTTTTGTATCCATCTTGAATAGAGTCGGGGCTAAATTCAACGGTATGTGCTCTTGTGTTCGTTCATTTGAGGAAATTTTCATGCGGCCCTGAACTTGCAGATCAGTCATACTTCACTTGTTTATAACTTTTTTCCAGTCAAAGAAATCTATTCAAAATTGGTATCAAATTGTGTGCATTTTTTCGTTTAGTCAATGTTTACAGGGATTTTTCATTTGGTCAGATAGTAAAGATTACAGCTTTCACCATGTGCGCGGTATGTTGTCTGACAATTTACAGCGTCCGAAATCGAGTGTGCACAAGAAGACTGCATTTCTAATTATTCCTTTCTATAGAATCCACATAATATCGGTCTCAAATTGTCGAAAATTTCGTGCGTTATCCATAATTACAAAACTTTTGTCTCCATCTTGAATAGAGTCGGGGCTAAATTCAACGGTATGTGCTCTTGTGTTCGTTCATTTGAGGAAATTTTCATTTGGCTTTAAACTGGGATATCAGTCATACTTCACTTGTTTATAACTTTTTTCCAGTAAAAGTAATCTATTCAAAATTGGTATCAAATTGTGTGCATTTTTTCGTTTAGTCAATGTTTACAGGGATTTTTCATTTGGTCAGATAGTAAAAATTACAGCTTTCACCATGTGCGTGGTATGTCGTCTGTCAATTTACAGCGTCCGAAATCGAGTGTGCACAAGAAGACTGCATTTCTAATTATTCCTTTCTATAGAATCCACATAATATCGGTGTCAAATTCTCGAGAATTTCGTGCGTTATTCATAATTACAAAACTTTTGTCTCCATCTTGAATAGTGTCGGGGCTAAATTCAACGGTATGTGCTCTTGTGTTCGTTCATTTGAGGAAATTTTCATGCGGCCCTGAACTTGGAGATCAGTCATACTTCACTTGTTTATAACTTTTTTCCAGTAAAAGAAATCTATTCAAAATTGGTATCAAATTGTGTGCATTTTTTCGTTTAGTCAATGTTTACAGGGATTTTTCATTTGGTCAGATAGTAAAAATTACAGCTTTCACCATGTGCACGGTATGTTGTCTGACAATTTACAGCGTCCGAAATCCAGTGTGCACAAGAAGCCTGCATTTCTAATTATTCCTTTCTATAGAATCCACATAATATCGGTCTCAAATTGTCGAAAATTTAATGCGTTATCCATAATTACAAAACTTTTGTCTCCATCTTGAATAGAGTCGGGGCTAAATTCAACGGTATGTGCTCTGGTGTTCGTTCATTTGAGAAAATTTTCATTTCGCTTTAAACTGGGATATCAGTCATACTTCACTTGTTTATAACTTTTTTCCAGTAAAAGTAAACTTTTCAAAATTGTTATCAAATTGTGTGCATTTTTCGTTTAGTGAATGTTTACAGGGATTTTTCATTTGGTCAGATAGTAAAAATTACAGCTTTCACCATGTGCACGGTATGTTGTCTGACAATTTACAGCGTCCGAAATCCAGTGTGCACAAGAAGACTGCATTTCTAATTATTCCTTTCTATAGAATCCACATAATATCGGTCTCAAATTGTCGAAAATTTCGTGCGTTATCCATAATTACAAAACTTTTGTCTCCATCTTGAATAGAGTCGGGGCTAAATTCAACGGTATGTGCTCTTGTGTTCGTTCATTTGAGGAAATTTTCATGCGGCCCTGAACTTGGAGATCAGTCATACTTCACTTGTTTATAACTTTTTTCCAGTAAAAGAAATCTATTCAAAATTGGTATCAAATTGTGTGCATTTTTTCGTTTAGTCAATGTTTACAGGGATTTTTCATTTGGTCAGATAGTAAAGATTACAGCTTTCACCATGTGCGCGGTATGTTGTCTGACAATTTACAGCGTCCGAAATCGAGTGTGCACAAGAAGACTGCATTTCTAATTATTCCTTTCTATAGAATCCACATAATATCGGTCTCAAATTGTCGAAAATTTCGTGCGTTATCCATAATTACAAAACTTTTGTCTCCATCTTGAATAGAGTCGGGGCTAAATTCAACGGTGTGTGCTCTTGTGTTCGTTCATTTGAGGAAATTTTCATTTCGCTTTAAACTGGGATATCAGTCATACTTCACTTGTTTATAACTTTTTTCCAGTAAAAGAAATCTATTCAAAATTGGTATCAAATTGTGTGCATTTTTTCGTTTAGTCAATGTTTACAGGGATTTTTCATTTGGTCAGATAGTAAAAATTACAGCTTTCACCATGTGCGTGGTATGTCGTCTGTCAATTTACAGCGTCCGAAATCGAGTGTGCACAAGAAGACTGCATTTCTAATTATTCCTTTCTATAGAATCCACATAATATCGGTGTCAAATTGTCGAGAATTTCGTCCGTTATTCATAATTACAAAACTTTTGTCTCCATCTTGAATAGTGTCGGGGCTAAATTCAACGGTATGTGCTCTTGTGTTCGTTCATTTGAGGAAATTTTCATGCGGCCCTGAACTTGGAGATCAGTCATACTTCACTTGTTTATAACTTTTTTCCAGTAAAAGAAATCTATTCAAAATTGGTATCAAATTGTGTGCATTTTTTCGTTTAGTCAATGTTTACAGGGATTTTTCATTTGGTCAGATAGTAAAAATTACAGCTTTCACCATGTGCACGGTATGTTGTCTGACAATTTACAGCGTCCGAAATCCAGTGTGCACAAGAAGACTGCATTTCTAATTATTCCTTTCTATAGAATCCACATAATATCGGTCTCAAATTGTCGAAAATTTCGTGCGTTATCCATAATTACAAAACTTTTGTCTCCATCTTGAATAGAGTCGGGGCTAAATTCAACGGTATGTGCTCTTGTGTTCGTTCATTTGAGGAAATTTTCATTTCGCTTTAAACTGGGATATCAGTCATACTTCACTTGTTTATAACTTTTTTCCAGTAAAAGTAGACTTTTCAAAATTGTTATCAAATTGTGTGCATTTTTCGTTTAGTCAATTTTTACAGGGATTTTTCATTTGGTCAGATAGTAAAAATTACAGCTTTCACCATGTGCACGGTATGTTGTCTGACAATTTACAGCGTCCGAAATCGAGTGTGCACAAGAAGACTGCATTTCTAATTATTCCTTTCTATAGAATCCACATAATATCGGTCTCAAATTGTCGAAAATTTCGTGCGTTATCCATAATTACAAAACTTTTGTCTCCATCTTGAATAGAGTCGGGGCTAAATTCAACGGTATGTGCTCTTGTGTTCGTTCATTTGAGGAAATTTTCATGCGGCCCTGAACTTGGAGATCAGTCATACTTCACTTGTTTATAACTTTTTTCCAGTAAAAGAAATCTATTCAAAATTGGTATCAAATTGTGTGCATTTTTTCGTTTAGTCCATGTTTACAGGGATTTTTCATTTGGTCAGATAGTAAAGATTACAGCTTTCACCATGTGCGCGGTATGTTGTCTGACAATTTACAGCGTCCGAAATCGAGTGTGCACAAGAAGACTGCATTTCTAATTATTCCTTTCTATAGAATCCACATAATATCGGTCTCAAATTGTCGAAAATTTCGTGCGTTATCCATAATTACAAAACTTTTGTCTCCATCTTGAATAGAGTCGGGGCTAAATTCAACGGTATGTGCTCTTGTGTTCGTTCATTTGAGGAAATTTTCATTTCGCTTTAAACTGGGATATCAGTCATACTTCACTTGTTTATAACTTTTTTCCAGTAAAAGAAATCTATTCAAAATTGGTATCAAATTGTGTGCATTTTTTCGTTTAGTCAATGTTTACAGGGATTTTTCATTTGGTCAGATAGTAAAAATTACAGCTTTCACCATGTGCGTGGTATGTCGTCTGTCAATTTACAGCGTCCGAAATCGAGTGTGCACAAGAAGACTGCATTTCTAATTATTCCTTTCTATAGAATCCACATAATATCGGTGTCAAATTGTCGAGAATTTCGTGCGTTATTCATAATTACAAAACTTTTGTCTCCATCTTGAATAGTGTCGGGGCTAAATTCAACGGTATGTGCTCTTGTGTTCGTTCATTTGAGGAAATTTTCATGCGGCCCTGAACTTGGAGATCAGTCATACTTCACTTGTTTATAACTTTTTTCCAGTAAAAGAAATCTATTCAAAATTGGTATCAAATTGTGTGCATTTTTTCGTTTAGTCAATGTTTGCAGGGATTTTTCATTTGGTCAGATAGTAAAGATTACAGCTTTCACCATGTGCGCGGTATGTTGTCTGACAATTTACAGCGTCCGAAATCGAGTGTGCACAAGAAGACTGCATTTCTAATTATTCCTTTCTATAGAATCCACATAATATCGGTCTCAAATTGTCGAAAATTTCGTGCGTTATCCATAATTACAAAACTTTTGTCTCCATCTTGAATAGAGTCGGGGCTAAATTCAACGGTATGTGCTCTTGTGTTCGTTCATTTGAGGAAATTTTCATTTCGCTTTAAACTGGGATATCAGTCATACTTCACTTGTTTATAACTTTTTTCCAGTAAAAGAAATCTATTCAAAATTGGTATCAAATTGTGTGCATTTTTTCGTTTAGTCAATGTTTACAGGGATTTTTCATTTGGTCAGATAGTAAAAATTACAGCTTTCACCATGTGCGTGGTATGTCGTCTGTCAATTTACAGCGTCCGAAATCGAGTGTGCACAAGAAGACTGCATTTCTAATTATTCCTTTCTATAGAATCCACATAATATCGGTGTCAAATTGTCGAGAATTTCGTCCGATATTCATAATTACAAAACTTTTGTCTCCATCTTGAATAGTGTCGGGGCTAAATTCAACGGTATGTGCTCTTGTGTTCGTTCATTTGAGGAAATTTTCATGCGGCCCTGAACTTGGAGATCAGTCATATTTCACTTGTTTATAACTTTTTTCCAGTAAAAGAAATCTATTCAAAATTGGTATCAAATTGTGTGCATTTTTTCGTTTAGTCAATGTTTACAGGGATTTTTCATTTCGTCAGATAGTAAAAATTACAGCTTTCACCATGTGCACGGTATGTTGTCTGACAATTTACAGCGTCCGAAATCCAGTGTGCACAAGAAGACTGCATTTCTAATTATTCCTTTCTATAGAATCCACATAATATCGGTCTCAAATTGTCGAAAATTTCGTGCGTTATCCATAATTACAAAACTTTTGTCTCCATCTTGAATAGAGTCGGGGCTAAATTCAACGGTATGTGCTCTTGTGTTCGTTCATTTGAGGAAATTTTCATTTCGCTTTAAACTGGGATATCAGTCATACTTCACTTGTTTATAACTTTTTTCCAGTAAAAGTAGACTTTTCAAAATTGTTATCAAATTGTGTGCATTTTTCGTTTAGTCAATGTTTACAGGGATTTTTCATTTGGTCAGATAGTAAAAATTACAGCTTTCACCATGTGCACGGTATGTTGTCTGACAATTTACAGAGTCCGAAATCGAGTGTGCACAAGAAGACTGCATTTCTAATTATTCCTTTCTATAGAATCCACATAATATCGGTCTCAAATTGTCGAAAATTTCGTGCGTTATCCATAATTACAAAACTTTTGTCTCCATCTTGAATAGAGTCGGGGCTAAATTCAACGGTATGTGCTCTTGTGTTCGTTCATTTGAGGAAATTTTCATGCGGCCCTGAACTTGGAGATCAGTCATACTTCACTTGTTTATAACTTTTTTCCAGTAAAAGAAATCTATTCAAAATTGGTATCAAATTGTGTGCATTTTTTCGTTTAGTCAATGTTTACAGGGATTTTTCATTTGGTCAGATAGTAAAAATTACAGCTTTCACCATGTGCGTGGTATGTCGTCTGTCAATTTACAGCGTCCGAAATCGAGTGTGCACAAGAAGACTGCATTTCTAATTATTCCTTTCTATAGAATCCACATAATATCGGTGTCAAATTGTCGAGAATTTCGTCCGTTATTCATAATTACAAAACTTTTGTCTCCATCTTGAATAGTGTCGGGGCTAAATTCAACGGTATGTGCTCTTGTGTTCGTTCATTTGAGGAAATTTTCATGCGGCCCTGAACTTGGAGATCAGTCATACTTCACTTGTTTATAACTTTTTTCCAGTAAAAGAAATCTATTCAAAATTGGTATCAAATTGTGTGCATTTTTTCGTTTAGTCAATGTTTACAGGGATTTTTCATTTGGTCAGATAGTAAAAATTACAGCTTTCACCATGTGCACGGTATGTTGTCTGACAATTTACAGCGTCCGAAATCCAGTGTGCACAAGAAGACTGCATTTCTAATTATTCCTTTCTATAGAATCCACATAATATCGGTCTCAAATTGTCGAAAATTTCATGCGTTATCCATAATTACAAAACTTTTGTCTCCATCTTGAATAGAGTCGGGGCTAAATTCAACGGTATGTGCTCTTGTGTTCGTTCATTTGAGGAAATTTTCATGCGGCCCTGAACTTGGAGATCAGTCATACTTCACTTGTTTATAACTTTTTTCCAGTAAAAGAAATCTATTCAAAATTGGTATCAAATTGTGTGCATTTTTTCGTTTAGTCAATGTTTACAGGGATTTTTCATTTGGTCAGATAGTAAAGATTACAGCTTTCACCATGTGCGCGGTATGTTGTCTGACAATTTACAGCGTCCGAAATCGAGTGTGCACAAGAAGACTGCATTTCTAATTATTCCTTTCTATAGAATCCACATAATATCGGTCTCAAATTGTCGAAAATTTCGTGCGTTATCCATAATTACAAAACTTTTGTCTCCATCTTGAATAGAGTCGGGGCTAAATTCAAAGGTATGTGCTCTTGTGTTCGTTCATTTGAGGAAATTTTCATTTCGCTTTAAACTGGGATATCAGTCATACTTCACTTGTTTATAACTTTTTTCCAGTAAAAGAAATCTATTCAAAATTGGTATCAAATTGTGTGCATTTTTCGTTTAGTCAATGTTTACAGGGATTTTTCATTTGGTCAGATAGTAAAAATTACAGCTTTCACCATGTGCGTGGTATGTCGTCTGTCAATTTACAGCGTCCGAAATCGAGTGTGCACAAGAAGACTGCATTTCTAATTATTCCTTTCTATAGAATCCACATAATATCGGTGTCAAATTGTCGAGAATTTCGTGCGTTATTCATAATTACAAAACTTTTGTCTCCATCTTGAATAGTGTCGGGGCTAAATTCAACGGTATGTGCTCTTGTGTTCGTTCATTTGAGGAAATTTTCTTGCGGCCCTGAACTTGGAGATCAGTCATACTTCACTTGTTTATAACTTTTTTCCAGTAAAAGAAATCTATTCAAAATTGGTATCAAATTGTGTGCATTTTTTCGTTTAGTCAATGTTTACAGGGATTTTTCATTTGGTCAGATAGTAAAGATTACAGCTTTCACCATGTGCGCGGTATGTTGTCTGACAATTTACAGCGTCCGAAATCGAGTGTGCACAAGAAGACTGCATTTCTAATTATTCCTTTCTATAGAATCCACATAATATCGGTCTCAAATTGTCGAAAATTTCGTGCGTTATCCATAATTACAAAACTTTTGTCTCCATCTTGAATAGAGTCGGGGCTAAATTCAAAGGTATGTGCTCTTGTGTTCGTTCATTTGAGGAAATTTTCATTTCGCTTTAAACTGGGATATCAGTCATACTTCACTTGTTTATAACTTTTTTCCAGTAAAAGAAATCTATTCAAAATTGGTATCAAATTGTGTGCATTTTTCGTTTAGTCAATGTTTACAGGGATTTTTCATTTGGTCAGATAGTAAAAATTACAGCTTTCACCATGTGCGTGGTATGTCGTCTGTCAATTTACAGCGTCCGAAATCGAGTGTGCACAAGAAGACTGCATTTCTAATTATTCCTTTCTATAGAATCCACATAATATCGGTGTCAAATTGTCGAGAATTTCGTGCGTTATTCATAATTACAAAACTTTTGTCTCCATCTTGAATAGTGTCGGGGCTAAATTCAACGGTATGTGCTCTTGTGTTCGTTCATTTGAGGAAATTTTCTTGCGGCCCTGAACTTGGAGATCAGTCATACTTCACTTGTTTATAACTTTTTTCCAGTAAAAGAAATCTATTCAAAATTGGTATCAAATTGTGTGCATTTTTTCGTTTAGTCAATGTTTACAGGGATTTTTCATTTGGTCAGATAGTAAAGATTACAGCTTTCACCATGTGCGCGGTATGTTGTCTGACAATTTACAGCGTCCGAAATCGAGTGTGCACAAGAAGACTGCATTTCTAATTATTCCTTTCTATAGAATCCACATAATATCGGTCTCAAATTGTCGAAACTTTCGTGCGTTATCCATAATTACAAAACTTTTGTCTCCATCTTGAATAGAGTCGGGGCTAAATTCAAAGGTATGTGCTCTTGTGTTCGTTCATTTGAGGAAATTTTCATTTCGCTTTAAACTGGGATATCAGTCATACTTCACTTGTTTATAACTTTTTTCCAGTAAAAGAAATCTATTCAAAATTGGTATCAAATTGTGTGCATTTTTCGTTTAGTCAATGTTTACAGGGATTTTTCATTTGGTCAGATAGTAAAAATTACAGCTTTCACCATGTGCGTGGTATGTCGTCTGTCAATTTACAGCGTCCGAAATCGAGTGTGCACAAGAAGACTGCATTTCTAATTATTCCTTTCTATAGAATCCACATAATATCGGTGTCAAATTGTCGAGAATTTCGTGCGTTATTCATAATTACAAAACTTTTGTCTCCATCTTGAATAGTGTCGGGGCTAAATTCAACGGTATGTGCTCTTGTGTTCGTTCATTTGAGGAAATTTTCTTGCGGCCCTGAACTTGGAGATCAGTCATACTTCACTTGTTTATAACTTTTTTCCAGTAAAAGAAATCTATTCAAAATTGGTATCAAATTGTGTGCATTTTTTCGTTTAGTCAATGTTTACAGGGATTTTTCATTTGGTCAGATAGTAAAGATTACAGCTTTCACCATGTGCGCGGTATGTTGTCTGACAATTTACAGCGTCCGAAATCGAGTGTGCACAAGAAGACTGCATTTCTAATTATTCCTTTCTATAGAATCCACATAATATCGGTCTCAAATTGTCGAAAATTTCGTGCGTTATCCATAATTACAAAACTTTTGTCTCCATCTTGAATAGAGTCGGGGCTAAATTCAAAGGTATGTGCTCTTGTGTTCGTTCATTTGAGGAAATTTTCATTTCGCTTTAAACTGGGATATCAGTCATACTTCACTTGTTTATAACTTTTTTCCAGTAAAAGAAATCTATTCAAAATTGGTATCAAATTGTGTGCATTTTTCGTTTAGTCAATGTTTACAGGGATTTTTCATTTGGTCAGATAGTAAAAATTACAGCTTTCACCATGTGCGTGGTATGTCGTCTGTCAATTTACAGCGTCCGAAATCGAGTGTGCACAAGAAGACTGCATTTCTAATTATTCCTTTCTATAGAATCCACATAATATCGGTGTCAAATTGTCGAGAATTTCGTGCGTTATTCATAATTACAAAACTTTTGTCTCCATCTTGAATAGTGTCGGGGCTAAATTCAACGGTATGTGCTCTTGTGTTCGTTCATTTGAGGAAATTTTCTTGCGGCCCTGAACTTGGAGATCAGTCATACTTCACTTGTTTATAACTTTTTTCCAGTAAAAGAAATCTATTCAAAATTGGTATCAAATTGTGTGCATTTTTTCGTTTAGTCAATGTTTACAGGGATTTTTCATTTGGTCAGATAGTAAAGATTACAGCTTTCACCATGTGCGCGGTATGTTGTCTGACAATTTACAGCGTCCGAAATCGAGTGTGCACAAGAAGACTGCATTTCTAATTATTCCTTTCTATAGAATCCACATAATATCGGTCTCAAATTGTCGAAACTTTCGTGCGTTATCCATAATTACAAAACTTTTGTCTCCATCTTGAATAGAGTCGGGGCTAAATTCAACGGTATGTGCTCTTGTGTTCGTTCATTTGAGGAAATTTTCATTTCGATTTAAACTGGGATATCAGTCATACTTCACTTGTTTATAACTTTTTTCCAGTAAAAGAAATCTATTCAAAATTGGTATCAAATTGCGTGCATTTTTTCGTTTAGTCAATGTTTACAGGGATTTTTCATTTGGTCAGATAGTAAAAATTACAGCTTTCACCATGTGCGTGGTATGTCGTCTGTCAATTTACAGCGTCCGAAATCGAGTGTGC
Organism: Acanthosepion esculentum; assembly: GCA_964036315.1. Taxonomy (NCBI): domain Eukaryota; kingdom Metazoa; phylum Mollusca; class Cephalopoda; order Sepiida; family Sepiidae; genus Acanthosepion; species Acanthosepion esculentum. The sequence continues at coordinate 1,390 of CAXIWW010000368.1, read as the reverse complement.
ACAAGAAGACTGCATTTCTAATTATTCCTTTCTATAGAATCCACATAATATCGGTGTCAAATTGTCGAGAATTTCGTGCGTTATTCATAATTACAAAACTTTTGTCTCCATCTTGAATAGTGTCGGGGCTAAATTCAACGGTATGTGCTCTTGTGTTCGTTCATTTGAGGAAATTTTCATGCGGCCCTGAACTTGGAGATCAGTCATACTTCACTTGTTTATAACTTTTTTCCAGTAAAAGAAATCTATTCAAAATTGGTATCAAATTGTGTGCATTTTTTCGTTTAGTCAATGTTTACAGGGATTTTTCATTTGGTCAGATAGTAAAGATTACAGCTTTCACCATGTGCGCGGTATGTTGTCTGACAATTTACAGCGTCCGAAATCGAGTGTGCACAAGAAGACTGCATTTCTAATTATTCCTTTCTATAGAATCCACATAATATCGGTCTCAAATTGTCGAAAATTTCGTGCGTTATCCATAATTACAAAACTTTTGTCTCCATCTTGAATAGAGTCGGGGCTAAATTCAACGGTATGTGCTCTTGTGTTCGTTCATTTGAGGAAATTTTCATTTCGCTTTAAACTGGGATATCAGTCATACTTCACTTGTTTATAACTTTTTTCCAGTAAAAGAAATCTATTCAAATTTGGTATCAAATTGTGTGCATTTTTTCGTTTAGTCAATGTTTACAGGGATTTTTCATTTGGTCAGATAGTAAAAATTACAGCTTTCACCATGTGCGTGGTATGTCGTCTGTCAATTTACAGCGTCCGAAATCGAGTGTGCACAAGAAGACTGCATTTCTAATTATTCCTTTCTATAGAATCCACATAATATCGGTGTCAAATTGTCGAGAATTTCGTCCGTTATTCATAATTACAAAACTTTTGTCTCCATCTTGAATAGTGTCGTGGCTAAATTCAACGGTATGTGCTCTTGTGTTCGTTCATTTGAGGAAATTTTCATGCGGCCCTGAACTTGGAGATCAGTCATACTTCACTTGTTTATAACTTTTTTCCAGTAAAAGAAATCTATTCAAAATTGGTATCAAATTGTGTGCATTTTGTCGTTTAGTCAATGTTTACAGGGATTTTTCATTTGGTCAGATAGTAAAAATTACAGCTTTCACCATGTGCACGGTATGTTGTCTGACAATTTACAGCGTCCGAAATCCAGTGTGCACAAGAAGACTGCATTTCTAATTATTCCTTTCTATAGAATCCACATAATATCGGTGTCAAATTGTCGAAAATTTCGTGCGTTATCCATAATTACAAAACTTTTGTCTCCATCTTGAATAGAGTCGGGGCTAAATTCAACGGTATGTGCTCTTGTGTTCGTTCATTTGAGGAAATTTTCATGCGGCCCTGAACTTGGAGATCAGTC
>CAXIWW010000367.1:32500-37500 GCA_964036315.1 Acanthosepion esculentum | reverse complement strand
CACACAAACATATATATATATACACACACACACACACACAAACATATATATGATTCTATTTTTCAGTTTAATTGTTTGCGTTATGAATATGCTTTTAGTGTGTTATAGAGATAAACTTTTCCGAACACGGTTAGCACATTGTGGTCGTGTTCGTAGTTAATATTGTTAAGAGTTGGCCTATTCTTTTCTATAATTAGGACTTCGATTATTTTTAATCTTTTTTATAGGTCAATGAAGTTCTTATGTTTGTTTCTACTAGTATATTTCGGATGGAGTCTTAAGTTTGAGTGTGTCTTTTAATGTGTTTTAATAGAGCTCTGGTCAGATAGGTGTAACGTAAGTCGTCTGGATAGGCAAGTAGTTGTGCGACCGATGCGTCCGGTTTGATCAGGAATACAATTACTTAAGTGGCATTTGAATTCGTACATAATTTTCGTTCGTTGTGATTTTGACTTAGCTGGTGTGTTTTTATTTTTGATGATAAGGTTATCTGTCTTAAAATGTTTATAGTAGATAATCAATTTGCTTTTTTTATTCGGATCATTTGGGATAGGATATTTCCTTATAATATTTCTACGTGAAGATTCGTCTTGTTTGTAGTTAATATGCAGTTGCTTTTTGTAGAAAATATTTGTTCTATTTGACTGTGTGTTCACTATCTTGTTATTTACTTAAGAGTGAAACAATCTAATTTGTTAGCCATAAGGTGGTTAGGGAAGCCATTGTTAATTTGTGTGTTTTACATTATTAAGTTCTTTCAGTCGAGAGGATGAATTCTGGTGTGATCTTTTGTATCTGAATCGGCATTCACTTCTAAAGTTGGCAAGAGTTTCCTCAAGTAGGTTCTCTTATATTGATGTGATAAAAGTGTTATTATATTCTATGAGAACATCTAAGAATGGGAGTTTTTTTGACTAAGTTCGTAGGTAAAGTTAAGGACGTAGTTTTTCTCTTATATGGACTTAAGTGTATATTTCTTCAATGTTATTTGTTAAAATAAAAATATCGTCTACGTAGCGGACATATATTTTAGGTTTACAGACCTGTTTAAATATCTTATTTTCTACGTGGGACATGTAATAATTGGAAAAGCCTGTACCGAGTGGATTTACCATACTATCCCCATTAGTTTGGGTGTAAATGTTGCTATTATGGTCATAGAATGTGACTTTGGTTGTGTATGCGTCTAGTAATCTTTGAGTATAAATGAATTGATGGATGGCGGAGGGATAAAATTATTAGTATACACAGAATTGAGGATAATGTCAATGGTTGGATCGACGGGGACGTTTGTAAATAAGATTTCGACGTCAAGTGACGCTATGATACCTTGGTTTGGTTTAGTACTTTTTAAAATTCGGAGTTATTTGTAGGTTGATATGATTCTGTAATTGATGGGTAGGTATATAGTGATGATGTCGTTCAGGAAGTTTTATAGCGCGTATATAGGTGTTGTGATCTGGGAAATAATTGGTCGTAGCGGATATCCGGGTTTATGGGTTTTTTATTTCCGTATAAATATCCAGGTTGGTCGTCTCCAATGATTTTTTGGAATTTCATGGAACGTAAGTAGTAGAAAAAGCAAAAATTATAACCTCATCGACCTGTGGAAAAAAGATTAAAAATAACGGAAGTCCTAATAATAAAAAGGAAAATGCCAACACTTCACAAGTTTAACTACGAACAAGTCCACAATTTTCTAACCATGTTCGGAAACATAAAACATCTATAACACACTAAAACAGACACACAACGCGTACACTCCAATTGAAAAAAAAAGATTCATCCTTGATAATAGCCAAAAGCGCTCGGAACTATAGAATATTTGCACAGTTCCTACAGTCTTTGTCCAAAGAAAGGAAGCACTAGTTTGAAAACAATAAAAATTAAATAGAAAGCTTAACTGTAGCAACATGTCTGTCGTTTTTAATGAAATTATATATATATATATATATATATATATATATATATATATATATATATACACAGTCTGAATATATATATATATATATACACACACACAGTCTATATATATATATATATATATATATATATATACACACACAGTCTATATATATATATATATATATATACACACACAGTCTATATATATATATATATATATATATATATACACACAGTCTATATATATATATATATATATATATATATACACACACAGTCTATATATATATATATATACATATATATATATACACAGTCTCTATATATATATATATATACATATATATATATACACAGTCTCTCTCTATATATATATATATACACAGTCTCTCTCTCTATATATATATATATATATATATATATATATATATACACGCACACACATATATATATACATATATCTATATATACACGCACACACGTATATATATACATATATCTATATATACACGCACACACGTATATACATATATCTATATATACACCCACACACACGTATATATATACATATCTATATATACACCCACACACACGTATATATATACATATCTATATATACACCCACACACACGTATATATATACATATCTATATATACACACACGTATATATATATATATATATATATATATATATATGTGTGTGTGTGTGTATGTATGTATGTATGCATGTATGTATGTATGTATGTAAGCAATATAGTAAAGTACTCATAAATTTTTAAATACATATTAGAGCATGGTGTAACTCTTTCTATATACTATATATGTCCCGACGTAGGAATATTTATAACTTACATCAGTAAGTTGATTGATTCAACCGGGAAATATCTAGCCAACTAACCACGGGAATTAGTCACGAAAGCCAGGAACTGCGAAAACAAATTTAGCAGAACTACAAATACAGCTTCAGAAATCCCAAAGACTAGAATAGGAAAACGGGAACGAAGCAACTCCATGGGGATTTGATAGAATTAACTGTCTGACAAAATTATCTCCAAAATGGAAATGGTATTTCTAGTTATAGCAGATTAGAACATATGCATCACGATGACCTGCATAAAGGGAGGACTTGTAGGACAAAGTAACAGAATTGAAGAATAATATTATCCTGTGGATCCTTTGGGAAGTGGCTATTTTAAATTAGGTCAGATATGGTTCACTAATGCAGCCTTCTGAGTATAAAGTGGAAATTTCTGGGAGAATTTGCATTTAGACTTACACACAAATGGAGTGAATGAAAATCAGAACTGATACTGAAGAAGAGAAAACATAATTGAATAATTAATAATCCGAAGGTGAATTTAATTTATTCAAATGCAACATTATTAAAATAAACAAGTTTATTTTGAAGAATATTGAAATTGAAGGAAAGTTTTCAGATCTCATAAATTAATTGCAGAACATTATCATAGAATATATATATATATATATATATATATATATATATATATACACCCGATGCGATGAGAACGAAAGTAATATATAAATTCCAACGTTCACAGCATTAATTCAAGAGAGGGCTCGATACCGATAGTAGAGCGATAATTATTTATTTATTATAATGTTATCATATAAACAAAACCATTTTACTCACTACAAAGATGCATACGGCTTGCCTACAAGCCAGATTGTTCATAACCATTTTGGACTCTAACCTGTCGAAGTGCAGTTGAAAAGCACTGAAATCAAGTTGTATCTATCTAGTGAGTAAAATGGTTTTGTCTATATTATATATATATATATATATATATATATATATATATATATATATATATGTATGTAGGTATGTCCAATTTTGACATTTTAGCGTTTTTTTTTAGTTGTTTTTTTGTCAGTTGAAAGACACATTAATTTCGAAATTCTTGTAAAAATTAACTACTTGTTGGATTTTAATGAAAACTTCAGAACTTATTCAGAAATGAATGAACTCATTTTAGAAATGTTTGTCTCTTTGAAAGTCATGGTATAAATATTTTTTTTTTATATCTTATCCCCCTCGAACTTAATTTTATGAAAACACAAAAAAAAATTTATTTGCAACCTGAATTTTTTTTTTTTAATTAAATGCACAAACTCTGAAAAATCTAAATCATCGAGTTTTTTGTTAAAAAAATGTCCGAAATTGTCCAAACTTTTACCTCAATTGTAAAAATACAAAACCCAATAAAACTAAGACAATATTTAATTAAGAAAGTTTTTAATGGCTTTTCTGAATAATATATACGAAGGTAATTATTATCTGAAAGAAAAAAAATTTTTTGATGAACAATAAATTTTTACATTAATTTTCTTTTTTTTTTCAATTTTAAATACACAATATGACAAAAGGTTGTTATATATTTATACATTAAGTTCTTTCTGCAACCTTATGGAAATGATATATTATGTTCTCCATTTTTTAAAGATCATAAATTTGAAAGTTTATTAAAATCTGACAACCATAATTATTTTAAAAATAATTTTTAATATTCCAAAATTGTATTTAAAATCGTCTACAACGAAAGTACGGATGCACATTGTTGAAATAATGTCACATGAGTAATTTCCTTTGATAGAAGCAAGTTTTTTTTTACTTCAGAAATGGCTTTGATTCGTTCAGTAACAAGAAAACAACGCTTGTCAAGTTTTCTGAATATCGTCGTATCATTTTCAATTTTTTTCTTTTTCTATTCAAATATAATCGAATAGTGGGATAAAAGAAAATATCGACTATTTACAATTACAAAAAAAAAAAAAAAAACGCCCTTGGAAGTCCACCCAAATTTTCAAGTTTGAAATCGAATGCATAAATTCATTGTACATTACTTTGGAATTATTATCCACACGACAAATTATCAATTAAAACGATTTTTGGAGTTTAAATTTTCTGGAGTTAGCTCGCTACTACTCAAACTAAAAAATACTTGTTGAGTCAAAACAAAACCAACATAGCATGTTAATTTTATTAATAAATAAAATAAAACTCATATTACTGCCATATAATTATTAATAAACAGAAAAAAATCTGCCTTAATAAAAAAGAAATAAAATCTCATTT
>CAXIWW010000367.1:20000-25000 GCA_964036315.1 Acanthosepion esculentum | reverse complement strand
CATCGGGTCCTGCAAGCCTTCCTTGTGCAAACAACGTGAGTGTTTGTTGGGGCTCGCTGTCATTTGCCTCTAGCTCCTTTTGCTCATTTTTTCTTCCTCCTCGACATTTCCTTTTCATTGTACATTTTGTGTGTTTTTTAATTTAAATTAATTCTCAAATTAGAAGCCTGAAGAGCGGGCGCGAAACCGTTGCTTCGCCCGTTTTTAATATGTTTAGTAATATCAAGCTTCATACATATTTCTGTGATAAAATTTTGTACCTTCAAAAATATCTATATCTATATATATATCTATCAGTTAGACACTATATGTGAGAAAAAGTTATGTGAGAAAAAGTATACCTAGGACAATACAGACGACTCGGTAAGTGTTTGCGGAGTCTAACGGTGATTACGAATGTTTTTGGAGTGAACACTAGTGATGGCAAAGTCATGCCTTCTTTCATCTTCCCAAATAGCCTCGGACAATATATGGAGGAATACATGAAGTGTCTTGGGGGAGTTAGTGTTGACCTGCGTCAAGGGGTGGCTCCTGAAACCCCTATGTCTAGTAACAGTAATCAGCACCATACTACACAATTAGGAGAAACCCGTCATGGCTGTCATACAATTTCTGCGATCACATTCCCCCTTACATCTGGCCAACATTCTCCCCAGACTGCAAACCCACTGATTATCATGAGTGAGGCGCACTTTTAACACCACAGGTGCACTGATCGTTAGTATCATTCACATAGTTAAACAATGGGACTCTCCAGAAGAGTTGCAGGAAAATTGAAACTCGTCTGGAGATCGTGGCTGAAGCTAATGAGGAGTTTATTTAATAATATTACACCTTAGTATTTCAAGATATTTTTTGTAATTTTATTAAATATATGTGGTAATATGAGTTATATATATATATATATATATATATATATATATATATATATATATATAATGTGTGTGTGGAAACTTATCCAAGAATTGATTTTTTTTTCTTCTGCTGGAATATAATAGCTCGTTAGGAAATTATTTGTAAATTCCTGTTTTTTTCTTTAGTTATTTTCCTATGTGGATTTTAGCCTTCAAGCACTTCCCTCTTCTGCTTTATCCGTTAAATATTAACATTTTTGATTGAACATTTAAAATAGATAACAAAAAATGAGTGAAGTTTTACTTGTTCTCACTCTAGCGATATAAATTTATAATAAAAGACAATGTTTCTTTCACTAATGAAAGCCTCCCAGTCAAATTTCAATTATACAAAATCGTTGAATATTTGATTATTGATGAACATATTTTCCAAAACAATTTTCCAACTTTTAAATAACAAATACTTTTCGAAGTTGTACATTCGTTGTTTAAACGCATATCCGGGGATAAGTATCCATTTTCAAATATGTTTAATTTCTATCTTGGACTTCATGTGGAAAATGCTGCCTAATACATGGGAACATTAATAAATATTCCTTTTTTAGCATTTGGTTCATTGTGTTCATTTCTGCATGAATCCTTAGAAATCATAACATTTAAACGTGCTATTAGTTTGGCATCTAGGTCCCACCCAATTACTCTTGAAATAGTTTTATGTAACTGCTACTTTTAAATTTCCTCAACACACACGCATCCACCGCCTATACCCAGTCTTTTCTCTCATTTTCACCGCCCTCTGTAATCCCCTGAGTACTAGTGGCATTCTCGTCTTTCTTGGGGGTGAAATGATTAACTAATAATTTATATATATATATATATATATATATATATATATATATATATACACACACACACACACACACTATTATAGGTTTTTAGATTCGAACATACGTATTTCAACTACAAAAATGCGTTAATATTTAGATGCAACATAGCATCTCATCAGACGGGTTTAAAATGCATTTGGATACACAAACACACATCACATATTACATATATATAACCTGTTTGAGTTAAATCTAATAGTTTTGTTTTAGATATATATTTGTTTGTTTGAAATTTGCTATATGTATGGGGGAATAGTGTTTAAGATTAGAGGCAACTTTGTAGACTTTAAGAACTTTTCCTTTAAATGAACATTTGTTATAATTTCGTTGCTCTTTTTGCAATATATTTCAGCCAGTATTGCGAGATTTAATGTCGAATTATTCATGGAGCATGGGGAGGTATTCATTACTCAGTACACAATAGGCTAGCCAACAATTATCTCTCTATGAGACCCTTGTCATCAATGCTGATATACGTACGTATGTATGTATGAACATGCGTATCGGGGGTTCAAATCTCACTATGATCGATTGATGTAGCAGTTGGCCTCTTGAGAATATCAATGTGAGCATAAAATTTCAGCGGCCGGCTGTGTTTAAAATTGACTGCGGGTGAAATTGTGATGACCACACTAAAGACGTCACTGGTTCAGCTAGTATTAAGTGACAAGACATCGTGACCGGTGGTTTAAGGCCAAATACATTGTTCAGGTTTTGTTCATACCAGACAATTCCCTCGCTCTCTAAGAAACTAAATCTGTTCAACGTAGTTGCACTTTAAACTACTTCTTGGTCCGTGGGTTTTAAAGAATCCCAAATGCATCTGCGCGGTTATCTGTTACGGGGATTTGTCAACCACCAGAACATTGTACTTTAAAAGAGCTCTTATATATTTCCTGTATGTGAACAGCTTCATTTTTTACAAAATGTTTGCCAATAAATACTGCAAAATATTTATCATCAAAATGTTTCTTTATAAAATTGTGTCAGTTTTCGTCATAGTTGAACTTTCAATATAACAGCACGATTCTAGTTTTAATACAATGTTCTTAAAAAAAAGATTCTGTGGAATAATCAATCACACGATCTCTTGCATGCTACGAAGCCAGCAATATTCTGAACATGATGGGTCGATGCAATAAATGGCCATCGTTACATTTTCGCTTTCACCTATGAGTTTTGATGACGATGTAAGATCTATAAGTGCAGGAAAGTATCATTGTATAATAATGTTGGTCTAAACAATGGTTTTACTAACTTTAAATTGACTATCGTGTTTCGAAGGATCAATATCCTTCATTCTCAACAACTAATAATAAGCAATATATAACCACGAAAAACAGAAAAAAAACTTTTCTCAATACGAGAACTTCTGATGACATCGTTTTTACAGTAACGTCGTCACGACTTTATTATTTTAGATATTTTTAATATAAGCAAATGTGTGAGTGATGTAATTGATGACGACTTATGAGAATTCGTCAAGAACCGTTCGAAATCAAATCGGGTTCATTGAATTCACTTACGCTCATATACCATTGGTAAGCATAGCTTAGATCTAGCATAAGACGGAAAGCATGGGGCACACAGGGAAGATCAAAATCACTACTCAATCTAAATTGTTCCCCCGAAACAACCCTGCTTATACCGCTTTGAGATGCTCGCAGATACAATTGGTAAGTTGAGAAACCATCTTTCTCCCACCAGGTCTAGGTGAGTAGGATATTTATATGGAAAAATATTTCAAAAGAAATTATTAATGCAACATTAACTTGCAGAAAAAAATCCTTACAATATATATATATATATATATATATATATATATATGGACATTGAATAACAGAGAAAATCTTGATAATCCTTAAAATCAAATTATTCAGTTAATCTATCTTAATAATAATCTGTCATCGTCAAATTAGATTTTGTTCAAAGATCTTGTCTTAGTGTTGGTTGAAATGAGAATGCCAATTATTTATTTATTCTTACTCTAAGATATTAATAAATATATTTTCTCATATTCTGAAATTATTAAACTATTATTGTTTGCATATTCATTGATTCCATATTTGTTCCTAATTTTCAATAATTTTTAAATTTCTCCTTCTCATAGTAAACGCCTTCCATGAAATTGTTGGTCTCAGAGCACTCACGAGAAATGTGGGTTTGGAAAATCTGATACTTACAGGACGGATAAATGGAAAGTGGGACAAGGGAAAGCAACGCGTGACATACTTAACGTGCTTAAGCAATTGGATAGCAGAACAAGGTCTGGGAGATTAAACAAAAACACATAACATACTGAGAGCTACAATGAACAGGGGGAAGTAGAGAGCCATAATCTCCTTCGTCATGAAGGGACGCGGAACATAAAAGAAGAAACCATTCCCAACACATTTTCAATTACTGCGAGTTTACCATAAAATCCAGTACGACATTCTCTGTTTAAAAATAAAGTGTAAATTTTGTCTCCTTTGGATTTTCTATTCGTTCATTTTTTTTCCACCAAAATAGGTGTTGTAGCATACGGACAATAATGGGTATGCCCCCGCCAATAAATACTGTATGTTGGTCTGTAGTTGGAGATTCGTCTCCAGCTGTGCTGGTTAAACACTCTCTCCGGGCAGTGAGGATCCGAAGACAAGACTATGTCGAAAGGCATTGTCACTTGTCGGCAAACATCTAGCCGATCCCGTTTTATACGGTGACTACGGGGAATTTTCGCTGAGCCTACGGGCACCGAAACCCACATTAAATTCGGCCTTGTGCAACATCTGACCGCGGCGGCGTGGCGTTGTTAGATATCCTGCAATTGGAGATTCATTGTGGAATTCACTTGTCTCTAGCAGTTGACTACTACTACGCGCCGCTCACGAATCTTATGTGTTGTTCGTGTCCTAAGTATTATCGTTCATAACCGACCTTCGTTGGAAATCTTTGATCGTTTTAAATGTAGTTGTGACATTTTTTGTTCAGTTTAGATAAATTCTTTTCAGCTGTGGTTGTGATAGAGTTAATGGGTAGAATGATATTGTTTTTTTATTCGCTGGGTTTGTCAGGTAGGACAACTGTTCTATTTTGAATTATTTTATGAGCCTTTTGTTTTGCATTAAAAATAAAATCGAGTATTGAAGGGTCTTGAACATATTTTTAATAGATTTCTCCTTTTCGTATATATATTGAGTCCTGCATATTCGGAATGCATATATATATATATATATATATATATATATATATGGAGGTATGCGTTTATGAGGGAGGG
>CAXIWW010000367.1:10000-12500 GCA_964036315.1 Acanthosepion esculentum | reverse complement strand
TAAGGAGGATGCTAGTGAAATATTTGGGATATGTGCACAATGGAGTGATTGATAGCGTTTCCAATTGAGAAATCGGAGAACCAAGTTGAAATTCCAGCCAGATCCTTTACATTCACTTACGTGCTAATACTTGTGGGAAAGGTATGAATCCTCTTCTCCCTCCAGGTATGGGTAAATAGCAGGACAGACCGGATGGCAAATGGTCTACCGCAGAAAGAAATGGCAACATACTGCGGGGAAAATCTGCCTTGTCAGTCATGTATCGAAAGATACATGAGCGGCTAAGCGTGTATCACGCATGGCAGACAACTGTCTGAATGAGAAATAGGACTTAGGATATTTGATACTCAGAGGATATATTTAGGAGAAGAGGTGCAGAGAAAAACGGAGAGCAACTTCGCTAACAATCTTCTGATGAGAGAGGGTAGAATAATGAAAATTGTAGTAAAAGAGGTGGATTTTGGTAAAAACTACAATAAATAGAATGTTGTGGACAGCTGTAATTGCACATGTCCTGAAGTATCCCGATACATATAAGGTAGGTAGGTAGGTAGGCATACTTTTTGTCTGCAATTGTTCACCTGAGTTCATTCATTAGAACCTATATTGATTACAGGTGACCTAACTCTGGTAACACGTGTAGTATACTATTATTTTTAATGTTTGCTAAACAAATAGAATTGTTCTTTCTTCATAGAATATAGTGTTTTTTTTCTGTGGATAACAAGCACATTCAATAATAAAAGCGTAACATTCCTCAGAGACGACGTCTATTTTAGCCGGGTACGCTTCGCAAAATATCTGGCCTCAAAAATAATCAGAAAATATATTTTGTGCCAGCGGATATGTAAAATAATAGCACTTGTACAATTGAACTGAGTGTTTGAGATTTAGATACGGTATCATGCTGTAAAAATATTATAAGTTCAGTGAAAATATCCAATGTAAGTAGGCACTATATACACAGAGATGCACGCGTGATCTTTTTGTTCAATACCAGCCGAATGTTTAAGGGCAGTGTTGCGGGCTTTCAAGAGGGTGGAGTATCATTTTGGAGGATCGCTGCGCATGTGTGACGTGACACATCGATTGTTCTTCAATATTGGAAGCATCTGTATGCCCTGTTCTTGATCACCACGTATCATAATCCGTCGTCAAGATCGACGTATTCGAACTAAATATGACAAGAAGGTTCACAGAATAAATCGGAACAAATAGGATATCAGCATGCACTTTTTTTTTTGTCGAAATATAATATTGGCGAAAAACTTAAAAAATTAAAAGAAAAATATAGCTTTGGTTGTTAGATACAATTGCTTATCCCAGCAGATCGTCGAAATAAGTAAAAAAAAAAAAAAACAAAAAAAAACATTCATATCGTTTAATAAGGAAAAATTGAATACTTGGAAATTAGGCTAAATATGAGCTTGTCAAGCGTTTCAGACCATATCTAAAATACGTCCTAAGCAGAGCAGAACATGCACAACAAGATGTCTCATAGTGAGCTGCACGGCCGTCATGGTGAATAACTTTAAAAAATTCGCGTTGGCATGGTCGATATAAGCGCCTGCATTAAGCTAGCTAAATTGTTAATCGTGGTTACACATTTTGTAAATGATACAAAGTCATCCCCCATTACAAATACATGTGGCATGCCTTATGAGAAATTTAAGTTTATTGAGCATATAAGGTCCGCTTCTCTGAAAGAAAACAGACACTGTTTTAGGCTCTAGCTTAAACTAGTGACTTTCAGAAATAGTTTTACGTCCTTCCAATTTTTGCAAAAATAGCGGCGTGTGATACATTTCGTCACCAATCAGAGGGCTTCACCAAAATCAGAGACACAATCTGGAGCCCGTATTTGTGTATAAAAGAAAAGAACTTATTTCAACCGAGGAGAGATGTAGAGTTGCCAGCGGTATATCAAAGCGCTGAGTTTGATATACGCCGTGTGTCTACTTTTCTGCCTCCGACGGGGAGGAACCCAGAGAGGGCTATACTGAGTCTCGTTTGGAGAGGCAGACAAACCAGACCCCGTTATTACAGGGGGTGCGAGGAATTTTTGCCCGAGCCTATGAGCTCGGAACGTGGGGCGTTCCGAGCTCATAGGCTCGGGCAAAATTTAAAAAAAAAAAAACGCATTGTGCCACATGCCGAATTGCGGGGAGTACTTGATTAAATAACGAGAAATAGAGACGGGATCATCAGCTGCAAGGAGAGGCCAGTTTAACCCGGTCCAGGAGTCGACATGAACTCCTGGTTGAATCCGAATCATTCCGGTCAAGGTACAACGACACAGAAGACATTTAATATCGCCAGGCGAGGATTAAAAAGAAAATCAAGGTCGCTCCCTCATCTAAGAAATATTATTGGACAAGTGTGAAATCCGTTTCTTCACTGTTACGAAGGGTCACTACGGAAGTTGTACCTACTACTTGAAAAGCATTCAGAGAAGTACTACCATTCCATTTTCTTTTTTTTTCTTTTTTTTAATGCCGTT
>CAXIWW010000366.1:35000-37500 GCA_964036315.1 Acanthosepion esculentum | reverse complement strand
TTTGCAACAGGATGGTAATGGTGAATTATGGAAAGACACCTGCCAATCTTTTCCATCCCTTGAAAGTGTGAATACAGACAAGGAAGAGGCCCACCAACATCCTTGAGCCAAATGCTCCTTTTATTGGGAGTGTCAAAATGCACTGCACTACCTCTTACTGAAGAATGATGGCCTTGCCGACACTAGAGTATTGTCTCTGAGGGCGTTACATCAGGGGGGGGGGGGGGCTGCAAAAGATGGTCCAATTGATGCGCTCAGCCTTACAAAACAGGAGTTTCACTCTATTTGCCCTTGGACACCTGAGTTGAAATGCTTCAATAATGACTGATGTTGCAAGTGGCCCTCATAAAAAAAATGTGCACAGTGAGGCTGGTAACTTTGCCCAGGGGCATTTGCTGTTGTGATTCAGGAGTCCATTAAACATGCCGTCTTTCACTGCAGTGTTGTGTGCCTGCTGTGGGAATTGACTGAAGGCTACAACTTGTTGGACGAAAAGTTCTTTGTCATAGAAACCAGTTCGTTTGTGCCAATGCGGTGCCTTCTTTGAAAAAGGATCAACACTATGTGTCTGCTCAGCATTATGCGAGTAATAGTGTGGACAACAAGATCGAAGAGGTTTTATGGAGGTGAGGAACTGATCTGTTTCTTTAAGCATCAGCCTAAAGTTAAGATTAGAGTGGAAAGGGCATGGTTTCCTTCATCCATATCCAACGAAAGGTGTGTGAGATTTTTACAATTGGTGCGAGTGAGAGGGGCTGACCTAGAGTGTTTATTACATGCTCCTTAGGTAAGAGGATATTGAGTTTCTAGCCTAATGCATTAGCCATCCCAGCCCATCTTAGGATTCCTTAGGACAGTTTGTGATTTTGGGCCATTTCAGGTTAACTTAGCTAGGGTGTGTAAGCAAATAGGCCCATTTATTTTTGTCCCCTTCATTTTTGATTTATACCCCTATCCCACCCATCTATTAAGTGAGAGATTTCTCTAGTGAATGCAAGACATTTTCAGAAAATCCTTCTTTTGTTACGAGCCTCCCATTATTTTGCCCATTTAACTGAGTTTTTTTTTGTTGCAGTTAGATTTTGTGAAGGGTCAAATACTAAAATAATTTTGTTTAGTTTTGTAGATATTTTCATTTATTTGTATAAAATCATTGGGGTTTAGAGTTTTGCCCCTTCACCAACAATTGTACATAAATGTACTTGAAATTGTAAATATTACATTAGGAATTTCATCTAGTAAATGAGGTTTTTTGGTGACTGGTGCGATTAGCAAGAATAAATGTGATGTTTTGACAAATGGAATATATGTACGGATGAGTCAATGAATGAGACTAGCTAGCTTTAAGTTAGGACAAGTGAAGACCAGCTTTCCCCATCCCCCTTTAGGTCTTGTACTATTTGTACAATAAATATCATTTGCCTTGAGGACGAAACACATTGGTAAAGATAAGTTTTCCTTTTGTCTTTATTGTCCTTTTACAAATATATTCTATCTGAAATTATATATATATATATATATATATATATATATATATATATATATATATATATACACACACACACACACACTGACAGTTCATCCTCTGGTTTGGGTGATGTCTCTTTTAAGAGTACAAAAGGATCAAGACCAGTAGCATATGTCCAAATAGCCCAAAAGAGTGTACTGCAGCAATGCAGTGACCACAAGCCACTCATTCCACTCATCAACTTCAAAGATCTGTTTCCTGACAGAGATGTCAGCACATGCTCATTCCATTGATGTGCTACAAGCTGATCATTAAATATTGACCAGGAAAGACAATGATCACATCATGTACTTTGTCAAAGAGTTCTATTGCCTGCAGAGAGGAGGAGAGCAAGATGTACACTTTCACATCAACTCTTGGACATTCTTGGATAAGAAGTTGAAGCAAATCAGGCAAGAATCCCAAGAAGACACAAGCTTGAAGACAATGCTTGATTACACAGTCAATGGGTGACTCATTTATAGGAAGATGCCAGCTTAACAGCCTGAGAATTGTTTGATATCTAGAACAACCTGAGTGCTGTTGGGAAACTGGATTGTCATTATCTTCTCCATAATGAAAGAAATTCTTGAATACATGCAAACACTGCCTTGTAAAGAGTCCAGCAATACCAAGCAAACCTTTGCTGACTTCAACAGTACCTGATAAACCATTCAGAAGTATCTTGTTTTCATTCAAGGTAAATTGACACCCACAAGCTCAACCAAGTTACCTCCAGCACTCTTATCAGCAAGATGAAGATCATTTTTTCACAGCATGGCATTGCAGAAACTGCTGTGTCAGCCAATGGAGACAGTTTACTTCTGAGGAGTTCCAGAATTTTGACAAAGACTGGAACTTTTGTTACACAACAAGTAGCCCTCATAAGACCTAATCCTTGTGAAGGAAGTAGAAAAGGGCTAGAATACAAATTGTATTTTTTCTGGGATATATAGTATTTTTGATGACAAAATTGTCTTCTGAAGAATCAGT
>CAXIWW010000366.1:7500-30000 GCA_964036315.1 Acanthosepion esculentum | reverse complement strand
AAAAAATCCGACTTCATAAACTTCATCAAGACGAAATTGGCAACCATATTTTTTTTTTTTACTTGCTATTTTGTTGTTAACTTAAATTTACCACAAAAAGTTTTTTTTTTGAAAACTAAAACAAATAGATTTCACTTTCAGACATCATGTCATATTTCCTTTTTTTTTTTTCTTCATTTCTTTTGTAAACAAATAGATTTAACACTTATTTCCTAATTAAATGTTTTTAACATATTTTTGTTGAATCTTTTTTCTCTTACAATGGTATAAATGATGATAAAATTTAATTTTATTAATATATGACAGTCTTTTTCAATAGTGTTTCTTTGGATATAGTCACTCAGTAGTGATATAAAAACAAAAAAAGATGGTTTTTCAATTAAACTGCACATCTCTAGTTTTCATAAGTGAATCAGGAAAAGAACCATACAGCTTCTTAATATATTCCAATTTGGTTTTAAAAAATCATTGAGTAATTTGCTATATAAACTTATATATAAGGACCAACATTTAAGACATATCACTGAGACCATTACAATTGCTAATTTTTTAAACAACTAATAGAAAAAAATTTAAAGCACAATGGGAAAAGTTCTAAAGCAAAATAAAATTTGCACTCATAAAAATTCCAAATAAAATTTTTACATAATTTTGGGTCCCGAAAGATTCAAAGTGGGCAGCATGACTGGAGTTAGCAGTTAGTGGAAGTTGATGTAGTTCCATGCAACATAAAAACATGTGCATCCCTTCCCAGTGTTATACTCATCAGGAAAGTGTAAAGCTGATCTAGGCCGGATCAACCTTGCCAGAATCTGATGAAGATTCATCTGCAGATGAACCAATTTTATTAAGCAGTCTCCCTGTTACCAGCCATCAGGAGGTTGATATGAGAGCACCACACAAACTCCTAGATAACCAAGACGGAGATGCCCCCCACCTTCAGAAGGAGTATGTATCAGAAGCAAACTATGCCCAGTTGTACTTTTTGTGATCATGAGATCAGGGGAAAGTGTGAAGAAATGGGACTAAGAAACTTTAACTTACACAAGGTTAATAAGCCATGATGTCTCACCTACCTGATCGAAGCCACCATTTGCAATTTAGTCAAAGCACATGTGTGGTTCTAGCTCTTAAAATTATTGCTAATTTGCATGCATGGCCAAAAACCTGAATAAAAAGTGAGCTGCACAGATGAGTAACAGAATGACACAAGAACTTTGACTTGTTTAACACTGGGCTCTTTGTGGCTATTTACCCCACAAGCTCAAACAAAATCATGATTACTCTTTTGATATTCACACTACTAAATACAATGTTAAAACACTAATTATGTTGTTTGCCATCACCTGACTACAGAAACTTTGAGCAGTGATGATTGATAAAATACATGTGTTATAAAATTATTTTTTCATTGTTTCTTTTCTTTTAGCAAGAGGTAGGACATTTTTGTAATTCAGTTGAGTAAGTCATCTTTATCTAACAATTACATTATTTTTAGTAAATTTTAACTGCAGAATTTAAATATGGCATAATGATTGATTAATTAATTAATGAAAATGTTTTTCTTTTTTTAGACAAAATTTTTTCTTCTTTTTGACTAAATCAAGAAAAATAATTATTTTTTCTTAAAAAATTTACTTTAAAATAGGATGTTGAAATGTTAAAAGTGAGAAGATTCAGAGATAACAATATACTATTTTGAAAAGAATTAAAGGAAACAGTAAATGTGAATTAGTTTTTTTATAACTGTTTATTCAGTGTGACTTTTTCCACAGCCTGAAATTGATGAGAAATTCTTTATATTGATTAATGCATTACCTATCCAAAAGCAGTTTTTTTCCTTTTACCAAGTTTAGTAAAAGTTTTTCTAAAATTATATTTTGTAAATAATATCCAAATGCAAATCTCATTAAACTTTAAATGCACCTAAAAACAACCGGATACTTTATAGAATACTTTAATTAAATGTGCCTCTACATAAATAACCTGCAACCAATGTTTCAAAATGTCTTACTGCAAAGATTTATTTATTAAAAAGGATATTAACTTGGCCAATAAAACCATGAATGATATGAATGACCCAATCAGGATGCATCATGTCTTCACAATGTTTTTGCAGAAAAGCATTCCACACAAACTTACTGCATGGTTTATTCTTAACTCCATATACATTATCTGCTTAAAAAATAAAAAATGAAAATAATTTATTTTTTTAAAGTAATTTCAAATA
The DNA here is from genome assembly GCA_964036315.1 of Acanthosepion esculentum. NCBI lineage: Eukaryota > Metazoa > Mollusca > Cephalopoda > Sepiida > Sepiidae > Acanthosepion > Acanthosepion esculentum. Next base: position 27,770 of record CAXIWW010000366.1, on the reverse strand, counting down.
CCTTGAGAATTTAGTAGAGGAAAGACAGTTCAAGATGTTTTTCAGTTGCATACTTAGTTATTACAATATATTATTTCTTTCTTACTGAATTATCATGTTTAAAGTTCATTAAAAACTGATAAAATCTTAATTATTAAAAATGTTAAAATGTTTTTTTAATTTACAAAGTAAAATTCACAGAATATTTAAATTATTAGAAATAACAATACTGAAGAAAAAATAATACATGCTGTTCTTTTTTAGAATAATGACAAAATAAATTTAAACTAAGAACTTTATTCAAATGTACAGTTAACTGAAGATCTAAAATTTCCACTGATGAAATTAGCTTGTGATACTATTTGTTGTTGCTGTGGTAAAATGGAAGAAAGTTTTGTTAAAACATAAGAAAGTGTTATGTACATTGAAATGAGAAGTGTTATGTACATTGAAGCGAGAAGGGTTAATACCAAAAACCCATGGAGAGAATTGAGGATTTAATTCACACATAAACAACTTGAATTGTATGTCGATCAGTTTGAACAATGGAAAAGTGACCCAGACCTAGGGGACAATGATGAATGACATGTTCTACACAGCTGAAAATGCAAACTGTAAAGTGAAAATTTCATTTTTTGTAAACAATGAAATTGGAGCTGATTCTCCTGGTCGAAAGTTGAGTTGGAATACCTGGAGCAGGTAGATAAGCTACCCACACTCACTGAGGAGATTTAGTGAGTAATAATTTGAGAGAGTGGAAGAAGGGAATTCCCCAGAATTATTAAATTCTCTTACTTCACCAGTTCGGGCGAATGTCCATAAATACGAATGTGTGAAGCGAATTAGGCAGAAGAGACAGAGATAAGACCAGAGACAGGAGAGAGGCACACGTTATTATCTGCCGATGAAAGCCTCCGACTTCAGCTTTGTGCCAAACTTTACCAACAACAGCAACCCAGATTTTGCCATGTCAACAAAAATACCACTTGCGATTTAGATGCGGGTTAGGCTGATAATTAATTGCATGCGAACTCTGATATAATCCAATTATTGTACGGAGGACTGATATTAAAACAGTATTTACTATTGTTCAGTTTATTCTAGTGTTATTTTTTTTCTCCACATCACCCTGCATGGACCAGCTCGACATGAAGATACCTGTGACAATTTGATCTTGGCTGCCTTATGATCAATCTTTCATCACAATGTGGGATAAGGTTAGCTCTGAATTGAAGTGGTCACTTCAGTGACCAGCCATGGCGTTGGAAGTCTTGGACGACTGGCTAGGGTGTTGTATGATTACAAGCTGACAACCCATCAAATTTTGAAGAGATTACATTACCCAGTTTCTTCTGAAACTGTTCTTTAGAAACAAATGCAGTACATCTCAGACATTTTTTTCAGTTTGCAATAAAATAAGCTTATTTATAACACTTTATAAATCTAATAGTTAATTTATCAGTTATTGTTGCAGGATGTTAGGATATAAATCTATGTATAAAATTATTATTACAGGTGGATGAAAAATAATTTTTCAGTTAATTGTTTAGTAACATAGTGCAGAGGTTATATTTGACAAATGTAATATACAAATATAAAGGTTAGTAATGGTTACCTGTTTTCTTAAAAGTTGTAGATTTTTCTTTCAGCTCATTTTTTTTCACTTCAGCATTGTCAGTCGAGGAAAAGAATTTCTCTTTTGTTGCTTCAAAAGAACTTGCAAATATTTTCAGAGGTGTCATGTTGTATTGCAAAGAGTGGGTCAAGTCATAGCAATAGCTGTAACAAACAAATTTATAATGTATTAAAATATTCATCTTATACAAGTGGGCCAAGTACTGCAGACAAAGAAGATGGTGGGCAAAAAATGAGCAGTGTATCCTCATCCCAAAAATTTTGGATAGAATTATTTTTTGTTTTGAAACTAATCTACCTGCTGAAGGAGGAAAAATAACACAAAATCTGTGCAATCTCATAATATCAAACATGGCTAGGCATTAGAAAAGTTAACATTTTGCATATAGACCAAGTAATTTATGTTTAAAAAAATGTGAATTATTACCAGAAAATATTTTGTATATTAACTTTAATTATTTCGCTTTAATTCATAAAGATATTGTTAAATCTCTGACAATTAGTTAACTTTAATCATTTTAAAAGAAAAAAAAAGAAGATAATACTGAAAACAACAATAGTATTGTGAAAATTGACTACACTGTAAAACAAGTTTTTTTTAAACATAATTCTAGCACGACATAATCCAGCAATATGAATTTTTAGATATTTTCTAACCTCTTCTCTTTGAAATTATATGACATTTTAAGATGGAACTAATTATTTTTAATATTTTACCATACAACTGAGTTTTTGCCAATTTCCTATACTTTCCTAATTTATTTATTGGTAAGTAGTCAGGGTTCAGGTTTCAATGAGTTATGGTCAGAATCTAATTTTGATTTGAAAGGTTAAAATGTCAATCAACAAAAACAAATTCCCACATACTATGAAATGAATAGAGCACTATTTAAATTATTTACAGTTGTACTAATGTCCTCATCTTTGTTTTTATTATCATAACATTTCTGGTTGTTGTGCTCTCTGGCCTTCAGATTGACAAGCATCTTCAGATTGTTTATACAGGCTTACTTATGATGATGGCACACAAATTTGACAGATTGTATCTGCTTTAACAGAGACAGTTTGAGAAAATTCTCATTTTTTTATATTTTATATTATTTTATTCTAATTAGGAATGCTGTTAATATTTTTTAATAATTCATTTTAAGTCATTTTTTCTGATAAAGTAAAAATTTTAAACTAACCTGAAATAGAAATTGCTGGAGAGATCAACATTCTGGAACATTTTTACATATCTGTAAATAGAAAAATTAATTTAAAATAAAAATAACATGCTGGGATTTCATCCTGTTCTTTCTTGTCTTGAAGTCAGACCACTACAATCACTTGTCTGCATCTCTTTTGTGTTAACACCATTCTTACTTTGTGAAATTTTTGCCTTATTACTGATGCTTTGCCTACTTTTGTCTTGGATGTCTATTTAGATGAGATTTTGATATAATGCAACTTTCAAGAGATATGGGATATGTAATCTCCTAGGAATAGCAGAGGCTTATAAACAAATTTAGGTTTCAAATCCCCATTAAAGGAGGAAATGCAGGACCATTCCAACGGTCCAGAAATATTTTTTTATCAGTTTTAATAAATGTATTCATTTCAGTGACTTTAGTTTGAAAATAAATGAGTTTTAAAGCTTTACAATAAGCATTTGTTTGAAGGATTGACCAATGATTCATTTTCATGAAACAAATTTCTAAGTTTTGTAGTCATTATTTCATAAAATTTTCAAAAATTAAATGCATATATGAAAAAAGGTATTCATATTTTAGAAAACAGAATGGTTTTGTTAAGTTTCAGTTTCAGGCATGTACATCCAATAGATGTTTTTTTTTATGTCCTACTGTCAAATTGCTCTTCTGCTTGATTCTACATGATGTAAATATGAGTTTTTTTATTGATGTACTACTGAAAAAATAGCTTCATCTTTGTTATACTATGAATCATAGCAAGAAGTTGAAAGGTATTAACTATTGAAATGAAACTTATATGAACAGTCAAAAATCACCTTCTGTGTCATGTCTTAACTAATTCATTTTTGAGAATGTAATTTTCCCCAATAGGCTGGTCTGAACTATTAATTATTGATCCTATTAGTATTATTTTTCTTTTACTTCAAGACTACCTATATGACATTACATTTATAATGATTTTTAACTAGTCTGAAGCCTGCATCTTCAGTTATACACGGTTGAAATTGGCTTTTCATCCATTATCACACAAGACAGAAAACTGACCAACACTGAATGGTCATAATTTGTTGAATATTGAGCAACCAAGAGGTACCAGTTGGTATTATTTTTTAAGTTTTGTCAAGTTCTCTATTCTTGTATTAAAAGTTTTTAGATATATTGAAAATAAAATTTTAGTTTGTGATACCTACTTAGATAATTTTGGGATCAACTGAAAAATCTTGGTAGACCTATCTTCAAAGTACTGTCTAAGAAACCAGGATCAAATGAGTTTAATGAGCCATTTAAGTTTATCATCTGCATTATAATGAATAGAGTGCGTAGCAGAATTAGACCAAAAATATTATACTTATGTTTCATAGACTATACAAAAGATACAATACAAAAATCTATTTGAATTGCTAGGAAAACTTGACTTATTTAGTAAAGATATTAGAGTAGGTATACCCAAAATTTCACAAAAAAGAGCATACCATGATGAAAAAGGCCCCAAACTTGATAAAAACAAATTTTATTGTCAAAATGTTTATTTTATCATTATTTTATTACACTTTTTTAATCCTTTCTAGCAGGTTCAAAATTTTGGTTAAAAATCTTTTCTTGGGTCAGCAGATGGGCCAAAAGTATTAGGAAATTTAGCATCTTTTTTGCTGTAAAAAATACATTGTTTTGGAAATTCTTGCAAAAATTAAATGTCAGATTTTAATTAAATTTTAAGGACTTATTCATAAATTAATTAAATTATTTTGGAAGATTTTTTAGGTTTTTTTTTTACATCTTTTACCCCACCACTTATTTAATTTTATGAAAGTTTAAGAAATTAAAATTCCAGTCTCTCCATATTTATATTATCTAAAAGCAGGACTCCTTGGAGAATTTAAAAATCAATTTGTTTTTGTCAAACAGAAACATCTTTTACCGAAAATCTGCTCTGAATCATAAAATAAAAAATGCAATAAAATTATGACATTTAATTATAAAAGCTTTTAACTGCTTTTATAAATATGATATATTAAGGACACAATTTTTTTAAGAAAAAATTTTTTTTACAACAATTTTAATTTTTTAAAAATTTTAATTAGAAAAATTTATTAAGTTTTAAATCTTTTAAAATTCTGTATTAATTTCAGTCATTTAGATAATATTGCTATGAAGTGAAAACTATATTTACTCATCATAAATCGAAAAGCTTAATGCAAATCATCAAACAAATATTTTTAAAAGAATTTTGAATTTGTATATATATATATATATATATATATATACAAATTCAAAATTCTTTTAAAAATATTTTTAAATATATATATATATATATAGAGAGAGAGAGAGAGAGAGAGATATGCCAATTTTTGTAAGTATGGGCAACCACACACATCATCAAAAATTAAGTGATAACTATATTAAATTTAAAGCCCAAATATCTAAAATTCAATAAAACATTAGATTATGGAGAATATTTTCCTAACTATTTAAGATTACTGAGTACTTAAAAATTATATAAAAAAGACGCTCAAGTCATTTTCTTCAATTATGTTTTACACATAACGTCTCTGTAGAACAACATTAGATCTGTCATCATGTTGTCAACATGTCAATTCAGCTACTGTTGGGTTAAAAACACAGTTCCAGTCAGATTAAAAAATGCATTTCTGCAATATTTTAAACTTAAAGTAAATAATATTTGTTTTAAATCAGATTAATTATACTTTAAATCAGCTAATATTTCTCAAAGTTTCAGAAAAGTATATTTTATTTTTGGAAGATTTTTTAATTAAGAGAATTTCATTGTTATGAAAGATGATTAAAAAAGAGCACTAATCAGTTATTTTAGCAAGAAAAAAAAATTAATAAATAATCCTTCCAGTCAATTTAAATTAGTTTTTGAAATATAGCAAAGTATTTTGCTTATTGGAAATCTTAAATTTAATCTATTAAACTGAATTTAAAACTAAAATAAAAGCTTCAAGGAAGATTTTTCATTTTTAAAAATTGTGTTTTTTGTGTAGGTCTATATATTAGAGTAATCCAGAACATTTAATAGGAACAAACCACCTGCATATGAAAAGCACTAAGGAAAAAAGATCATCATAACGGTTGCCATGAAAATACTTGTACAAAAGACAGAAGGAAACCACATCATGTCAGTGGGAAAGTGACTGAAGTTAAGATGCCAGGTCTGGATTGATAATATTACAGACCCTTTGAATTTTGTTTAAGAAGTACCAGACCAGATATGACAGCAGTATTCAGTGCATGGACAAATGGTAGATTTATAAATGTGCAAGATGGATTCTAATGAAAAATTATCTGGCATGACACAGAGATCTGTCGGACTTGCTACTAAGATGGGAGTAAATGGTTACATCATCTGCATAAATACTTAATTGGGAACTGATGACATCAAGAAAGTCATTGATGAAGATCAGAAACAGTGTAGGTCCAAGGATGCAGCCCTGGGTGACCCGTACATTAATATGAAATTAGGTACCTCCACTAGGTCGCGTAAAAAAGCAGCATATCACGATGAAAAAAGGCCCATAACTTAACAAAAACAAAGTTTTGTCATTGAAATGTTTATGTTGTTATGAAGAAAGACCAACATATTTTTTTATTATTTTTTGAAATTTTTTACTCCTTTCTAGCATGTAGAAAATTTTGTTTTTTTTATGACAGCGGCAAACTAGAGAAAAAAGGTTTGTTTTGTGCTTTTCCCGAGGAAAACACACGTTGATTTGGAAATTCTTGCAAAAATCAAATAATTGTCGGATTTTAATGAACTTTTCAGGACTTATTCAGAAATGAATGAAATTATTTTTTTATTTTTATTTTTGGTAAAAAGATATATTTTTTTAACATGTTTCCACCCCCTTATATATTTTCATGAAATTTCAAGAAATTAAATCTTTAAGCATGGGATTTGTTTTATTAGTTAAAAACAGGACTCTTTATAGAAAGTAAATCATCAGTTTTTTTTGTAAAACAGTTACCCATTTTATAGAAAATCTGCTCTGAATTATATAAAAAAAAAAAAAATGTAAAAAACTATAACATTAATTAATTAGAAAAACTTTGACTTGCTTTTGTAAATACGTTGTATTAAGGACATTATTTTGTGAAGAAATAAAATTTTCTCGATGAATAATGTATTTTTATAAAATTTTTTTCATTTTTTAAAATTTTTTTATTAATTTATTAATACTTCAAAAATTGTTTAAAATTCTTTATTGCTTTTATGCATGTAATTCAATGACAACGTTAATGGAAAAGTAAATTTACAAATCAAAATTTGAAAAGCTCATAACGGTTGTTTGTACCCGATTATTTTTAAAATAATTTTTTAAATAATTTTTAATGAAAACAACGTTCCTAATTTCTATCTATGGGGAATCTATACATGACATAATCCTTAAAAAGATCACATGATTTGTTTGTCGTCTGAGGCACTGCAATTATTTCCCTTCAATATCCAATTCTGTTTCACATTGTTAACATGTTTGCAAAGTCCTTTCAAAATTTCTAAGTTAGTCTTAATTTTTGTGAATTACTTTTTTACTAATTATTTTTATTTTAGGTATTTATTTTAGTTTGAGTCATATTTCAATGAATTAATTTTTTATTTAAGTTAGTAAGTTATTAAATAAGATAAAAAGAAACCTAAGAAACGAAATCCAGACTCAAAAAAAAATTATTAAATAAAAAATATTACATAATTGCTGAATAAATGTTAATATTTAAAAATTACTAGGTAAAAATAAAAAACGCATTTGCTTACTTAGTAAAATTATGTCAAATTTGATCATCCATAATAGCTGTCATTACCTATCAATATTTAGATTATATCGATAACATGAATAAAGACATGAAAAAATTCAGACACATCGTTAAGAAATGTTTGGATACAATTTTTTTATGCTATAAGTACTGTTTGTTTCAAATCAGATTAATTTCTAACACTTTCGCCCCTCAAACTCCGATGTCTTACTCTCTGGGTTGAGGTGTCTACTCGGTCTTAACCCAGCTCGACTGCACTCGATGACAGACAAGCCCAAAAACAACATTTTGATTATTGTAGCTTGTTCAACATTTCCGTTTCCAGTGGTAATAGTAGTAGTAGCAGTCTAAGATCATTGGAGGAGTAATTCGCTTTTTCGTACTTATATCAACAAAATATGTTAGCGGGCATTTGGTCACTTCCAGTCTCCGACTTCTCTCTACCCAGCTCGACTGCACTTGATGGCAGACAAGCCAACCACTCTCTCAACAGATTTCTGTGCGTGTTTATATAGATAAACCTGGCTGATCATAAATCAACCCTTGGCCCACACGCGATTATCACGAGTGCTGCCTTCAACCCAAAATCATGTGAATTTCAAAGTTCCTCATAGCCTTAGTAAGCTCTATTTCAAATTTTAACTGATAAAAAATTACCTCGATCATCTTCCATTGTCTTCCTAATGACCCAATTCCAAATGGGCTAGATCAGATTCCCATCAGTAAACAAAATTGTTCTGATCTAATTTCGCTGTTCAAATCTACTCCAATTTCAATAAAAAAAAATATATGTGTGTGTGTTTTTGTGTGTGGTTCCCAAACTCTCTCTGTTACATTTCCTCTCTTACCCATCTGTCATTTACTAGTAAATGACACACGTGCTTTCCTATCAACAACACAAATGCAACCTTCTCTCCTCTTTCAGATTTCACACAACCGTGGTAATTCCCACGGATCTATCCTGGTCATGGCCACCAGTCTAACACTTTCGCCCCAGCCCCTCGACCTCTGACGTCTTACTCTCTGGGTTGAGGTGTCTACTCGGTCTTAACCGAACTTAAGGGATTGACCGTTGATCATTCGACTGGTCCACTGGTTTAATCCTGCCTCCTGCCCACATTGTGTTTGGTTTGATCCAGAAAGCAGAAGTGATATTCATCCATTCACGGTCGACTGAAGATGTAGACATGGATGGAGAGTCTATGCTAAGAAATTTAGAATGCACCAAAAAAAAAAAATATATATATCTGCAAAAAGCCGGACAAACAACTATTCAATGGGTGAATTGTTAATGTCTTTTTATATAGAAGAAAAGAATAGTATAGAAAAGAAACGGGTTACAGAAAAGAAAATAATTGAGGTAAAAACTCATACACTGGATTCTAGACCAAGAGAGAGTGGGTTGTGATTAGCTTGTGAAATCATCTCGGAACAATATATGACTCTTGCAATGGAGAAATAAAGATTTCTGTGCGCAGGTTTAAAGTATATAGTTGCGTTCCTCCTCAGCGGTAGTAACAGTAGAAGTAATCAGGGTTTTGTTCCAAATCCCTGACGTCACTTTCAGTCTCCAATATCTCTCCACCCAGCTTGACTGCACTCAACGACAGATGAGCCCAAAAACAACCTTTTGATTAATGTAGCTTGTTTGACGTTTCCGTTTCCAGTGGTAGTAATAATAGTAGCAGTAGCAGTCTTAGATCGTGGGAGGAATAATTCACTTCTTTGTACTTAAATCGACCCTTGGCCTGCACACCATTATCACGAGTGCTGCCTTCAACCCAAAATCATGTGAATTTCAAAGTTCCTCATAGCCTTATTAAGCTCTATTTCAAATTTTAACTGATAAAAATTACCTCGATCATCTTACATTGTCTTCCTAATGACCCAATTCCAAATTGGCTAGATCAGATTCCCATCAGTAAACAAAATTCTTCTGATCTAATTTCGCTGTTCAAATCTACTCCAATTTCAATAATAAAAAAATATATATATGTGTGCGTGTTTGTGTGTGGTTCCCAAACTCTCTCTGTTACAAATTTAACTTTAAATTTTCTAATTTTACTCAAATAATGTGTCAAAAATATATAATTTATTTTAGGAAGAAGTTTAAAATCAAAATTTTTTTTTGTTTACAAATTTCTTAAAATTTAAGAAAATGGCCACTTTTAAGAAAAAAAAAAAATTGAGCATATATTTGACATTCCAGTCTATATAATTTCTATCTGAAATACAGCAGAATATGTTACTGTAAATAATAAATTTAATGCTTTAGCTTTCAATTAATAACAACATTTTGATGACAAAACTGTTTTCGATGAGTTATGGGCCTTTTTACATCATGATATACTGCTTTTTTACACGACCTAGTGGAGGTACCTATATGAAATGATCTAGAAGTGTGCCCATTCAACACAATCTTGATTACATGATGCACTTCAGTTTAGTTTGCATGTAGAATGCTAAGATTTACATTAAGTTATCTATCAAGATACTGATATGTTCACCAACATATACTAGTTATCTCAAGCAACTGACAGTCTCATCAGTTGGAATCCATGGCAGATCAACATCAGAAAAAAGAATTTGAAAGTTATAAGCTCTGAAATTCCTTAGGAAGTGCCCCAAATATGACAGACAGAAAAATGAGAACAGCATACTTTAACAACTCAAATAAAAAGTTCTGTTAAAAAAACAAAAAAAGAAACTGATCAAATGAATCTATATTTTAATCTGAAACAAAATCTTTTTCTTATGAGTTAATCATCAAAGCATATTTTTCAGCTAAATTGCATATTATCAAAGAATAATTCCTGTTTCAATTCAATAAATTCTTTAAGTGAATTTTGTATATCTTGTTGAAACTGCTAGTCAGAATACAGCACAGATAGTCTAAAGTAAGAGATTTGGAAAATATCCCACACGTGGAAGACCTTGCCATGCCAACTCCATAATCATTTGCAGCATCACATTTGGAACATAAAGAAAGATAGTGTATCAGATAGCAAAATCAATGGTTGACTTAGTAAAACACTTTTTTCTCTTTCATTGAGAAGTTCAATGACTAATTCACTATTAACTTTTTCTAAATTCACATTATTTTTTGGTTGGTTGATCTTGTTTAGTAGCATATCAACCTCTATGGGTTATTTAATACTGAAATCTAAATATTTTGAACACAATTTTATGGTGTCAACTAAATACATACTGCAGATAAAATGTAATGTTAGTAATTCTACTATAAATATGCATTGCTGGTCATTTTGCTTTAAAAACATTGTTATTAATTTTACAAAATAAAAATATATTGCTAGTATTTTTACTATAAAAATGTATACATTCATAGTGTTTTGTTTTTGTTTGGGGATTCACTATAGTTGGGACCCTAACAGGTCATGTTGAACAACAGCAATTAAGAGGTGGTTCAACGCTCCTCAAAACCCCCAATCTCCCAATCAGAGGTCTTGCTACCAGATGTAGTTTATCATAATACCCAGGACTCACATTATTTGTACTGTATCTCCTTTCAAAAGGTCAACAATTACAAGTTATTCAAGTTTTTAAATTTTCCTGAACATTTGTTTTTTTTAACTCAAAAATTACAACCTACATCCCAAAATCTAACCAAATGACCAAACATTAAATTTTTGCAGAGAATAGCTTCTTGGGTTAAAACTTTTCAGCACTCCTTCATAAGATTTCTTGTACAGAAAATACCAACTTAATATAATAAGATTTTTAATGTACACAAGAATTTAAACTATTTTTAATGACCTTTAAAATATTCACATTTTTTTTCTTTCTAAAAGTGAAATTTAATTTAGAACATTGTAAAGTTGCAAAAACATCAATATTATTCTTTAGTTTGTAATTTTAAAAATTTCAGTACATCTGTACTAATTGTCTAGTATTTATTTTTGCAAACAATTTATTTTTCCTCAAGAATCTCTGAAAATTTCCAAAACTATTAAACAATAAATTCTTCAAAAAATATAAAGGAAAATATTTTTTGTAAATTTTATTTCAAGAAAATTATTTTAATAAATAAATATAAGAAATTTACTGAAATCAGATAATTTAAACTTTCATAAATTTTTTAAATGTAGAAGCAGTGAGCATGAAAATATAGATACACACTTGCATATATATACAGGGTGTATCAAAAATACTTTTACAAACTTTGTGGGTGGGTTCTTCACACCAAAACAAAGACAAAAGTCTATATAGACATATGTTTGCAAATCTTTCATTTTTGAGTTATTAAGCTTAAAGTAAGTTTACAGTAGATGGTGCTGTGTTGCCAGGTAACTAGGTTACATTTGTCATTCATGTACATTTGTGGCTAGTCTGTCTTCAATGATTAACATATGCAGTAGTGAGATAACCGACAAATATTCCATTTAATAAATGGCAGGATATTCATATCATGAGCAGGCAGATATGATTTTTACTGGTTGATATCTACCATGAAAGAGGTATAGGTAGGAGGGGACTGGTTTCATGGCCTGCATGCTCCCCCAACCTCAATCTTCAATTTTTATTTGTGAGCCCACCTAAAACAATTGGTTAATGCAGCAGATATTAATAATGCAGTGTCATTAACGTGTCATGGGGCGCCTGCAAAACCATTAGACACCATGTGATGGTATTTGAAAGTGTCCGCTAGTCAATGATCAGACAGGTACATGCATGTGCAGAAGCAAGCAGAGGACATTTTGAACATTTGTTATGAGTTGCTGTGTTGAGACACAACACTAGCCTTTTGGACATAAGTTTATATGGACATTTTACCTTGTTTTGGTGTGAGGAATTGCCCCCAAAGTCCGTAAAAGTATTTTTGATACACCCTGTATAGACAGAATGATTTTAATTTATCTTTTCACCATTTATTTAAATTGACATGAGTTTGTGTCAATGCTTTATATCCACAATCTTTAGAAGTGACCAAGAGTATCATAAACTGAGAGATCCCCAGCAACTGCAATGTTAACAGTTTTGCCAGTCATATGAATTTTGATTGTCTTCTCTTAATTTTTACCCAGATTGTGTGTGTGTGTGTGTATACAATGTAGTAAATATTAAATAAGCTGAAGTTGAACTTTATACTCAACATTAAAGATGTTCAAATATATTATAAATATATGATAAAAAAGATACAAACCTACTCTCATCAGGATGCATATAATGTGTACCAATGTTTGGTATGTATAACATACATGTATCTTCCACTTTATAGATTGTGTGAGGGCCAATTAGAGCAACACGGTGACGTTTAGTGATAAGGATCATATAATAACCCTCAAGAAAACGAACAAAACCTGAAAAACAAAGAATCGAGTACTATTTAATATTTATTAATCAATCTAGTAAATATTCAGAAAAAAATAATGATTTGCTATATATTTCAATATGATAAAAATTTCCATATAGAATGCTAGAAAAATGATTATATGAACAGAGTTGATCATATGTGGGATGCTGAAAAGTTCTCAGCCAAACCAAGAAGAGATGCTTTTTCAGATTGTATGGAATCAGACTGAGAATTTTTCAGCATTCTCTCGTTTAATTTCACATAAATATCCAAAGAATATTATCCTTTCTGTTTAAAAATCCGAATCAATTTAGTATTAAATTCTGAGTCATAAAAAGTAATAGGCAGAAGAATAAGATAATTTCTAAATTTTCATTAACACAAATATTTTTGGTAAATGAATTTAATTCATGCCTTGTCTAGTGACTTCATTTAAATTCGTTAGACAGTAATATACAATTATTTTGAGTCTACTTTTTTAAGTTCTAAATACTGAAGTGAAAATATCAATAGAAACTAGTTTCAGAAATTTACCAGCAATTCCAAAAGCAGATACAGATCTGAATAGGCCAGAATTGCCTTTTGAGGAAGAAGATTTTGGTCTGTTTCCAGATTCAATCATTGCAAGGATTTTGTGCACTTCATCAGCAGTGTATTCTACCTGAATATATATATATATATATATATATATATATACACACACACACATATACATACATACATAAATAAGTTCATTTTTAGTCATACAACAATGAAACATATTAGAAAATTTACTTAATACAAAAATCAAATGAACATTCAGGTATTTATAGAATTGAAAATTTGTTAAATATTTAGCAAGATCTAAAAATTTTAAATATTTATAAGTTGTATTTTTAGTATGGGAAATTGAAATACACATCAATTGTACTGAATTGTAAAACATGTACTGATTCAATAGTTAATACTGTATCATTATAGTTAATTACAAAATTAATCAAACAAAACTGAAATAAAAACAAAATACTTTTAAAGTAGAGGTTAGTCATAAGAGTACTGAAAACACCTGAATTGGTTTCACCTGAAAAGTATCAAAGGAAACAATATATAGGCTGAATGAAATAGAACAGTTTCTAATCTAAAAAAAATACTGATATGCAAGATCAAACTAAATCATGAAAATAGCAGAATATAAACAACTACTAAGTGATATAAATAAAATCCCAGTGGTTGTCCTTAATATAAGCCATGAGTTATCGCTAATCTTAATAAAATTGTTCAACCACTGTGTAATGGACAAATTCTTCCCAAGGTTATGAAAGGTAACGTATACTCAGTTTTCAAGAATGTGGGTGAGCACTCATCCCCACCTCAATCAGCATCCTCTGCAAACTACTTGAGGCTATAATCAGCAATAAAGTTGTTGAGCACCTCAACCAGGACAACCTCTTGAGCGACAAACAATATGAATTTCGATCTGTTTGCTCCACTGCTGATATCCTATCATTTCTTACAGAATCAGTGAAGCCTTAGACAATAAACACATAAGAATGATTACATTTGACAAGGTGTGTCATAGGGGGTTGTTACACAAGCTCTCCAGTAATGAAATCACTCAAAGTGTTTACTCAATTATGAAGTTCTTCCAAACAGGTAGATCCATGAAAGTTGTTAATGGCCAATCCTCATGAGATCAATGCAGACATTGCTTCTTGGTTCAACCTTCTTCCTGCTTTATATTAATGAATTGTCTAAGAGCATAATCCAATCTCTTATGAATATCTATGCAGATGATACAACAGTATACCAGTTGACCTCCAAAAACCTACATAACTAGCAGATGAACACTCTTCTGCCCAAGTTTTAACAACTCAATGGGGGAAAACTAGCTGGTCATATTCAATATAACGAAAACCAAATTTGTAATGTTCCATCATCACCGAGTAGCCCCTGTATTTCCATCTATTGCAATGAATGAGTGTCTCCCAAGGAGGCCACTTGAGCACCTATTGGGACTTAAGCTCCCCCTCAACCTCGTGGAACTCATATATGATCCATCGCTAAAGACCCTAGAAAAATGGTCTCCTTTATGTGATGAACTGTTTTTCACCTTACAACCCTTTTCACAGACAAAACATTGCAAGCTTCTTGCTACTCTGCTGCTATTTCCATAGAAAATGCTCAGACAAGCTACATTTCTTAGTTCCCCCAAATCTAACCCTCCCAGCTAAAACTCACCAAACTGAGGTGAACCACCCACATTCCCTTCATATTCCATTAGTAAGGAGCAAGTTCCACTCAAATAAATTCTTTTTTTGTGGAACAGAATCCCAAGACAATGTTTTCCCAATCACTACAATCTTAACCTCTTTCATATCATCATAAACTGTGCCCCTTACTCTTATTGCTCACACGACAGCCACCTTCAATAACACCCTACTTTGAGTTTCTCTTGGGCCTTGTAGGTTGAATATTAGTACTGAGATGCAAACTCTCTGTAAGAAAAATACAAGAACAAACAATAAGGTTACTTTTATGGAATCAATGTAAAAAGCTTTTAAGCTAAAACAAACTAGTTAATAGAGGTTATTTTAAGCATGTTTTTGCTAATAGACTTGAATATAAACAACTGTTTTTTTATTCCTATTCTTAAAAGGAACAAAGAAAATATTTATAAATTATCAGATATAAACTTTGATAAATTTTATATTATCAAAGAAAAATTAAAAAGAAATCTTATACCATATCATCCTCAATAACCAGCTCCCTGGGTTCATTTCGATGAATTTTGAGGACTCGAAATTTTGTCTTTTCATTGTTAGATCCAACAACATAGAAACGCTGTTAAAAAAATAAATAAATAATCAATTAGATGTTCCAAAAAATTAAGTACAATACAATACAGAAATATTTAATCAAACTTAATAAAAGCAATATCAAATCAGATAAGTTTATATAATCTTTAAAGTTTTTATGTACAACATGAATATATTTCCTGGCTTAGGCACAAGATCAAAATAATACGTTTTTCATCTTACATTAGCTTTCAGAACATCTATAATTTGATAATAATATATTTGGATAATGTTTCAGCTTTGTAAAAAAAATTCTCAATTTGAATATTTGAATTTTTTTTGGTATGTATGCAATTTACAGATTATAAATAATTAAAAACAGGCAACTGATAAATAAAAAGTTTAACTCACTGCTTTAGTCTCATAGAGAACCAATTTTTGCATATTTGAAATAAGAGGAATTTCTTGAAAGGCCACCATGTTGATTCTGGTTATGAGGTTACTTCATACCTATACAGCCATGTGGGCAGTGAATTTTATAGAAAGATGTTCTACTATAAAAAAAAGAAAAAAGAAACTTGATAGAAATGGCATTCCAAAACTATATTTATCTTATTTCTTCTGCAAAACTATTCATATATGTGTAGTCTATAACTTATCTAGATTTTCAGTTAACCTAATGTATATTTATAAGTGTACAAAATTAAATTTATGCTCTTGTCTGTAAATACTTGTTATGAATTGAAATCCTTGCATTTGCATTGATGAAGTGCCTCTGTGTGTGTGTGTGTGTGTGTGTGTGTGTATATATATATATATATATATTGTCATCCACAGACAGACTGTTTCGCTCTATCACAGCTCATCAGTGTGGCTAGACGTCCGTTTGCCCCCCCCCCCACACACACACACACATATACAGTGGGCTATGATAACCACCCTTGATTACAACAATCTTGGCTCGTGTAATAACATCTCTTCTTTTTTTGAGACAATACCGTGTTAGTATCAAGTTACTCTTATCTATGAATGATAGTTAACTTATATTTCGCCATGGAAGTTTGCGGAAGTAAGGAAATTGGTGAATTTCAGTGAGGGCAAAAAATAGGATAGCATCAGTGTGGTATGTCAAATAGAGAAATGGCTAGTTTTTTCCAGGTTAACCATCAAACGGTTAATAATATTGTCAAGAAATTTAATGAAGAAGGCCATTGTTGTGTGGAACATTCAGGAAGACCAAGCATCATGTCTGAGCAAACAAAAAGGGCACTGAAGAGGGAAGTCATCAGAAACTGTTGTCAGAGTGTCAAAGATGTCGTCAACAGCATGGAAATGTTGCCATATGCGGTGAGAAAAACTCTGAAAGAGCTAGGCTATCAAGTAAGAGTTATAAGAAAGAAGCCCTTGATTTCAGAGGTTAACAGGAACAAGTATATGGACTGGGTGAGAAAATTTGAGAGCAAAGATTATGAATTTTGGCAGTCTGTAATTTGGTCAGATGAAAGTAAATTCTGCAATATTTGAATTTGAGGCAGGATTATGTTTAGAGAAATCAGAATGAGACTTGAAACACTGAATGCCTGCAGGTGACCATAAAACATGGAGGGATTGGAATAATGGTGTGGGGTGCTGTCTGGTTTGGAGGGAAATCTGAGCTGATTCTTGTTGATGAGTGGTTAAATGGTCCAAAATCCTGTCAAATATTAGAGAAAGGACTACTCCCACTATTTGAAATCAATCAGATTTTTCAAGAAGATAGAGCGCCATGTCATCCAATTAAAGTAGCAAAGGCCTGGAAGGAATTGCAAGAAATCAAGTCACTGAGCAGCCCAAAGTACTAGCAATTATCCAATAGAGCATGTTTGGGAGCACCTTGATCGAAAACTTAAAGAGTGTGCAACCAAAATCACATCAGTGGCAACCCTTAAAGAAACATTGCTAAAAGAGTGGCAAAATATGGATCAGACAATTGTTGATAACATGATCAAATCCATGAAAAATCAAATACAAGCACTGAAACTAGTAAAAGGAGGACCTACTCCATACTAGTTCCAAATACTGTTTATTTATGTTGTTGGGATTATGTAATTAAATTTTGAAATTGAATGTAGTTCATCTCTCCTGGCTAAAAACTTTTCTTAGGCCACTGTATATACACACACACATATATATATATATATATATATATATATATATATATATATATATATATATATATATATATATATGCAAGTTTCATTAAAAATGACAGACAAGGTACTATGGTTAAGTTTTTTATTTAATTTTTCTTGTGTACGAACAAGAGCTTTCTTTGCTGGACAAAGGGTGTGTAAGAACTGTCCAAATGTTAAATTTGTGATCGGATAGGTATAACGTAAGACGTCTGGATAAGCATGTGGTTGTGTAACCGATGTAATTATTTACCAGACTCCATTAGAAATATACTAGTAGAAAACACAATTGCTTCCACCTGTAAAAAAAGGTTAAAAATAATGGAGGCTTTAATAATGAAAAAAGAAAAAGCCTACCCATAACAATATTAACTACGAACAAAGCCACAACGTGCTAACCGTATTTGGAAATTAAAACACCACTACTACACAATAAGACATATACATAATGCACACACAATTAAGCTGAAAAATCAAATCATCCTTGATAATGGCTAAAGGTATAGCTGAAAGCGCTTCGAAAAATAAAACATTTGGACAGTTCTTACACACCCTTTGTCCAGCAAAGAAAGATTAAATAAAAAATTTAACCTTGTACCTAATCTGTCATTTTCAATAAAACTTGCATAAAAGAAGAATTGCTGCCTAAATATACAACTATCAAATTATATATACATACATACATACATACATTCGATTCTAGCCAGAGACAACCGGACGTCTAGCCACACGACGCTTGACACTACATTTGAATAACTCTAACATTTTTAGGCATTTAAAACAACATGCCTGGCCGCATACACAATTCCGGAAAATCCTCGTCGAAAACACAACTATACTTAAACATGAAAACAATAAACAAAAACTAAAAATTCTTGAAGCTATATACATAAAACAGTTGAAACCTAACCTGAACAAAATAAACTATGAAATCACCAAAAATATCCTTAAATGCCTATAATTAGTAACAGAAGTAATTGGTTCATACCAACGGCTTTCCATAGTCAATACTCATCGGATTCACTCTATCGTGGTCATGTGTGACGTCATGAGCTGTCGTGCGATTTTCGCTTTCAGCGTTTTATATGCACGTGTTTATCGTTGCTTGGAAATCATCCATGTAAACAAATAATACTATCATCAATTTCTTGTTCGTGTATTGCATAAATATATTGTGTAATTGTCATCTTTGATAATGGCTTATGTAAGCCGAACGCTCAGATTGGATTAAATAAAAAAAAGTATGTATCAATATTGTGATTTTCTTTCATTATTTAATGATAATGTTATTAAGATTATCAGACTATATGAAAAAAACTTACATAAAATATATAGACAACACTTATCTATATTATTTAATGAAACATGTATTAATATATATATATATATATATATAGATATATATATATATATATATATATATATATATATATATATATATATATGTACTTATACATACATATACACACATATATATGTACTTATACATACATATACACACATATATATATACATATATATACTTATACATACATATACACACATATATATATACTTATACATACATATACAGACATATATATATACTTATACATACATGTACACACATATATATATACTTATACATACATACATATATATATATATATATACACTTATACATACATATACACACATATATATATACTTATACATACATATACAGACATATATATATACTTATACATACATATACACACATATATATATATACTTATACATACATACATATATATATATATATATATATATACACTTATACATACATATATATATATACACTTATACATACATATATATATATACACTTATACATACATATATATATATATATACACTTATACATACATATATATATATATACACTTATACATACATATATATATATATACACTTATACATACATATATATATATATACACTTATACATACATATATATATATATATACACTTATACATACATATATATATATATACACTTATACATACATATATATATATATACACTTATACATACATATATATATATATATACACTTATACATACATATATATATATATACACTTATACATACACTTATACATACATATATATATATATATATATATATATACACACTTATACATACATATATATATATATACACACTTATACATACATATATATATATACACTTATACATACATATATATATATACACTTATACATACATATATATATATATATACACTTATACATACATATATATATATATATACACTTATACATACATATATATATACACTTATACATACATATATATATACACTTATACATACATATATATATACACTTATACATACATATATATATACACTTATACATACATATATATATATAAACTTATACATACATAT
>CAXIWW010000364.1:0-43762 GCA_964036315.1 Acanthosepion esculentum | reverse complement strand
ATTTTCAATGCAAAAGTAAGCATTTCAAGCTAGTTTTTCAACGTTAAACACGGTAATTTCAAATTTGAATATGCTGTTTGAAATCATTAGAAAACCAATAAAATTATTGAAAATCGATATGGTATCGATCAGAAAATATTGTTTTTGACAATTTCCAACAGTTTACACAAAGTTTTATTGCAAATATTAAGTTTTACAAACTTTTGAAAAATATTGAGTTTTCAATGCAAAAGTAAGCATTTCAAGCTAGTTTTTCAACGTTAAACACGGTAATTTCAAATTTGAATATGCTGTTTGAAATCATTAGAAAACCAATAAAATTATTGAAAATCGATATGGTATCGATCAGAAAATATTGTTTTTGACAATTTCCAACAGTTGACACAAAGTTTTATTGCAAATATTAAGTTTTACAAACTTTTGAAAAATATTGAGTTTTCAATGCAAAAGTAAGCATTTCAAGCTAGTTTTTCAACGTTAAACACGGTAATTTCAAATTTGAATATGCTGTTTGAAATCATTAGAAAACCAATAAAATTATTGAAAATCGATATGGTATCGATCAGAAAATATTGTTTTTGACAATTTCCAACAGTTTACACAAAGTTTTATTGCAAATATTAAGTTTTACAAACTTTTGAAAAATATTGAATTTTCAATGCAAAAGTAAGCATTTCAAGCTAGTTTTTCAACGTTAAACACGGTAATTTCAAATTTGAATATGCTGTTTGAAATCATTAGAAAACCAATAAAATTATTGAAAATCGATATGGTATCGATCAGAAAATATTGTTTTTGACAATTTCCAACAGTTTACACAAAGTTTTATTGCAAATATTAAGTTTTACAAACTTTTGAAAATATTGAGTTTTCAATGCAAAAGTAAGCATTTCAAGCTAGTTTTTCAACGTTAAACACGGTAATTTCAAATTTGAATATGCTGTTTGAAATCATTAGAAAACCAATAAAATTATTGAAAATCGATATGGTATCGATCAGAAAATATTGTTTTTGACAATTTCCAACAGTTTACACAAAGTTTTATTGCAAATATTAAGTTTTACAAACTTTTGAAAAATATTGAATTTTCAATGCAAAAGTAAGCATTTCAAGCTAGTTTTTCAACGTTAAACACGGTAATTTCAAATTTGAATATGCTGTTTGAAATCATTAGAAAACCAATAAAATTATTGAAAATCGATATGGTATCGATCAGAAAATATTGTTTTTGACAATTTCCAACAGTTTACACAAAGTTTTATTGCAAATATTAAGTTTTACAAACTTTTGAAAAATATTGAGTTTTCAATGCAAAAGTAAGCATTTCAAGCTAGTTTTTCAACGTTAAACACGGTAATTTCAAATTTGAATATGCTGTTTGAAATCATTAGAAAACCAATAAAATTATTGAAAATCGATATGGTATCGATCAGAAAATATTGTTTTTGACAATTTCCAACAGTTTACACAAAGTTTTATTGCAAATATTAAGTTTTACACACTTTTGAAAAATATTGAGTTTTCAATGCAAATGTAAGCATTTCAAGCTAGTTTTTCAACGTTAAACACGGTAATTTCAAATTTGAATATGCTGTTTGAAATCATTAGAAAACCAATAAAATTATTGAAAATCGATATGGTATCGATCAGAAAATATTGTTTTTGACAATTTCCAACAGTTTACACAAAGTTTTATTGCAAATATTAAGTTTTACAAACTTTTGAAAAATATTGAGTTTTCAATGCAAAAGTAAGCATTTCAAGCTAGTTTTTCAACGTTAAACACGGTAATTTCAAATTTGAATATGCTGTTTGAAATCATTAGAAAACCAATAAAATTATTGAAAATCGATATGGTATCGATCAGAAAATATTGTTTTTGACAATTTCCAACAGTTTACACAAAGTTTTATTGCAAATATTAAGTTTTACAAACTTTTGAAAAATATTGAATTTTCAATGCAAAAGTAAGCATTTCAAGCTAGTTTTTCAACGTTAAACACGGTAATTTCAAATTTGAATATGCTGTTTGAAATCATTAGAAAACCAATAAAATTATTGAAAATCGATATGGTATCGATCAGAAAATATTGTTTTTGACAATTTCCAACAGTTTACACAAAGTTTTATTGCAAATATTAAGTTTTACAAACTTTTGAAAAATATTGAGTTTTCAATGCAAAAGTAAGCATTTCAAGCTAGTTTTTCAACGTTAAACACGGTAATTTCAAATTTGAATATGCTGTTTGAAATCATTAGAAAACCAATAAAATTATTGAAAATCGATATGGTATCGATCAGAAAATATTGTTTTGACAATTTCCAACAGTTTACACAAAGTTTTATTGCAAATATTAAGTTTTACAAACTTTTGAAAAATATTGAGTTTTCAATGCAAAAGTAAGCATTTCAAGCTAGTTTTTCAACGTTAAACACGGTAATTTCAAATTTGAATATGCTGTTTGAAATCATTAGAAAACCAATAAAATTATTGAAAATCGATATGGTATCGATCAGAAAATATTGTTTTTGACAATTTCCAACAGTTTACACAAAGTTTTATTGCAAATATTAAGTTTTACAAACTTTTGAAAAATATTGAGTTTTCAATGCAAAAGTAAGCATTTCAAGCTAGTTTTTCAACGTTAAACACGGTAATTTCAAATTTGAATATGCTGTTTGAAATCATTAGAAAACCAATAAAATTATTGAAAATCGATATGGTATCGATCAGAAAATATTGTTTTTGACAATTTCCAACAGTTTACACAAAGTTTTATTGCAAATATTAAGTTTTACAAACTTTTGAAAAATATTGAGTTTTCAATGCAAAAGTAAGCATTTCAAGCTAGTTTTTCAACGTTAAACACGGTAATTTCAAATTTGAATATGCTGTTTGAAATCATTAGAAAACCAATAAAATTATTGAAAATCGATATGGTATCGATCAGAAAATATTGTTTTTGACAATTTCCAACAGTTTACACAAAGTTTTATTGCAAATATTAAGTTTTACAAACTTTTGAAAAATATTGAGTTTTCAATGCAAAAGTAAGCATTTCAAGCTAGTTTTTCAACGTTAAACACGGTAATTTCAAATTTGAATATGCTGTTTGAAATCATTAGAAAACCAATAAAATTATTGAAAATCGATATGGTATCGATCAGAAAATATTGTTTTTGACAATTTCCAACAGTTTACACAAAGTTTTATTGCAAATATTAAGTTTTACAAACTTTTGAAAAATATTGAGTTTTCAATGCAAAAGTAAGCATTTCAAGCTAGTTTTTCAACGTTAAACACGGTAATTTCAAATTTGAATATGCTGTTTGAAATCATTAGAAAACCAATAAAATTATTGAAAATCGATATGGTATCGATCAGAAAATATTGTTTTTGACAATTTCCAACAGTTTACACAAAGTTTTATTGCAAATATTAAGTTTTACAAACTTTTGAAAAATATTGAGTTTTCAATGCAAAAGTAAGCATTTCAAGCTAGTTTTTCAACGTTAAACACGGTAATTTCAAATTTGAATATGCTGTTTGAAATCATTAGAAAACCAATAAAATTATTGAAAATCGATATGGTATCGATCAGAAAATATTGTTTTTGACAATTTCCAACAGTTTACACAAAGTTTTATTGCAAATATTAAGTTTTACAAACTTTTGAAAAATATTGAGTTTTCAATGCAAAAGTAAGCATTTCAAGCTAGTTTTTCAACGTTAAACACGGTAATTTCAAATTTGAATATGCTGTTTGAAATCATTAGAAAACCAATAAAATTATTGAAAATCGATATGGTATCGATCAGAAAATATTGTTTTTGACAATTTCCAACAGTTTACACAAAGTTTTATTGCAAATATTAAGTTTTACAAACTTTTGAAAAATATTGAGTTTTCAATGCAAAAGTAAGCATTTCAAGCTAGTTTTTCAACGTTAAACACGGTAATTTCAAATTTGAATATGCTGTTTGAAATCATTAGAAAACCAATAAAATTATTGAAAATCGATATGGTATCGATCAGAAAATATTGTTTTTGACAATTTCCAACAGTTTACACAAAGTTTTATTGCAAATATTAAGTTTTACAAACTTTTGAAAAATATTGAGTTTTCAATGCAAAAGTAAGCATTTCAAGCTAGTTTTTCAACGTTAAACACGGTAATTTCAAATTTGAATATGCTGTTTGAAATCATTAGAAAACCAATAAAATTATTGAAAATCGATATGGTATCGATCAGAAAATATTGTTTTTGACAATTTCCAACAGTTTACACAAAGTTTTATTGCAAATATTAAGTTTTACACACTTTTGAAAAATATTGAGTTTTCAATGCAAAAGTAAGCATTTCAAGCTAGTTTTTCAACGTTAAACACGGTAATTTCAAATTTGAATATGCTGTTTGAAATCATTAGAAAACCAATAAAATTATTGAAAATCGATATGGTATCGATCAGAAAATATTGTTTTTGACAATTTCCAACAGTTTACACAAAGTTTTATTGCAAATATTAAGTTTTACAAACTTTTGAAAAATATTGAGTTTTCAATGCAAAAGTAAGCATTTCAAGCTAGTTTTTCAACGTTAAACACGGTAATTTCAAATTTGAATATGCTGTTTGAAATCATTAGAAAACCAATAAAATTATTGAAAATCGATATGGTATCGATCAGAAAATATTGTTTTTGACAATTTCCAACAGTTTACACAAAGTTTTATTGCAAATATTAAGTTTTACACACTTTTGAAAAATATTGAGTTTTCAATGCAAAAGTAAGCATTTCAAGCTAGTTTTTCAACGTTAAACACGGTAATTTCAAATTTGAATATGCTGTTTGAAATCATTAGAAAACCAATAAAATTATTGAAAATCGATATGGTATCGATCAGAAAATATTGTTTTTGACAATTTCCAACAGTTTACACAAAGTTTTATTGCAAATATTAAGTTTTACAAACTTTTGAAAAATATTGAGTTTTCAATGCAAAAGTAAGCATTTCAAGCTAGTTTTTCAACGTTAAACACGGTAATTTCAAATTTGAATATGCTGTTTGAAATCATTAGAAAACCAATAAAATTATTGAAAATCGATATGGTATCGATCAGAAAATATTGTTTTTGACAATTTCCAACAGTTTACACAAAGTTTTATTGCAAATATTAAGTTTTACAAACTTTTGAAAAATATTGAGTTTTCAATGCAAAAGTAAGCATTTCAAGCTAGTTTTTCAACGTTAAACACGGTAATTTCAAATTTGAATATGCTGTTTGAAATCATTAGAAAACCAATAAAATTATTGAAAATCGATATGGTATCGATCAGAAAATATTGTTTTTGACAATTTCCAACAGTTTACACAAAGTTTTATTGCAAATATTAAGTTTTACAAACTTTTGAAAAATATTGAGTTTTCAATGCAAAAGTAAGCATTTCAAGCTAGTTTTTCAACGTTAAACACGGTAATTTCAAATTTGAATATGCTGTTTGAAATCATTAGAAAACCAATAAAATTATTGAAAATCGATATGGTATCGATCAGAAAATATTGTTTTTGACAATTTCCAACAGTTTACACAAAGTTTTATTGCAAATATTAAGTTTTACAAACTTTTGAAAAATATTGAGTTTTCAATGCAAAAGTAAGCATTTCAAGCTAGTTTTTCAACGTTAAACACGGTAATTTCAAATTTGAATATGCTGTTTGAAATCATTAGAAAACCAATAAAATTATTGAAAATCGATATGGTATCGATCAGAAAATATTGTTTTTGACAATTTCCAACAGTTTACACAAAGTTTTATTGCAAATATTAAGTTTTACAAACTTTTGAAAAATATTGAATTTTCAATGCAAAAGTAAGCATTTCAAGCTAGTTTTTCAACGTTAAACACGGTAATTTCAAATTTGAATATGCTGTTTGAAATCATTAGAAAACCAATAAAATTATTGAAAATCGATATGGTATCGATCAGAAAATATTGTTTTTGACAATTTCCAACAGTTTACACAAAGTTTTATTGCAAATATTAAGTTTTACAAACTTTTGAAAAATATTGAGTTTTCAATGCAAAAGTAAGCATTTCAAGCTAGTTTTTCAACGTTAAACACGGTAATTTCAAATTTGAATATGCTGTTTGAAATCATTAGAAAACCAATAAAATTATTGAAAATCGATATGGTATCGATCAGAAAATATTGTTTTTGACAATTTCCAACAGTTTACACAAAGTTTTATTGCAAATATTAAGTTTTACAAACTTTTGAAAAATATTGAGTTTTCAATGCAAAAGTAAGCATTTCAAGCTAGTTTTTCAACGTTAAACACGGTAATTTCAAATTTGAATATGCTGTTTGAAATCATTAGAAAACCAATAAAATTATTGAAAATCGATATGGTATCGATCAGAAAATATTGTTTTTGACAATTTCCAACAGTTTACACAAAGTTTTATTGCAAATATTAAGTTTTACAAACTTTTGAAAAATATTGAGTTTTCAATGCAAAAGTAAGCATTTCAAGCTAGTTTTTCAACGTTAAACACGGTAATTTCAAATTTGAATATGCTGTTTGAAATCATTAGAAAACCAATAAAATTATTGAAAATCGATATGGTATCGATCAGAAAATATTGTTTTTGACAATTTCCAACAGTTTACACAAAGTTTTATTGCAAATATTAAGTTTTACAAACTTTTGAAAAATATTGAGTTTTCAATGCAAAAGTAAGCATTTCAAGCTAGTTTTTCAACGTTAAACACGGTAATTTCAAATTTGAATATGCTGTTTGAAATCATTAGAAAACCAATAAAATTATTGAAAATCGATATGGTATCGATCAGAAAATATTGTTTTTGACAATTTCCAACAGTTTACACAAAGTTTTATTGCAAATATTAAGTTTTACAAACTTTTGAAAAATATTGAGTTTTCAATGCAAAAGTAAGCATTTCAAGCTAGTTTTTCAACGTTAAACACGGTAATTTCAAATTTGAATATGCTGTTTGAAATCATTAGAAAACCAATAAAATTATTGAAAATCGATATGGTATCGATCAGAAAATATTGTTTTTGACAATTTCCAACAGTTTACACAAAGTTTTATTGCAAATATTAAGTTTTACAAACTTTTGAAAAATATTGAGTTTTCAATGCAAAAGTAAGCATTTCAAGCTAGTTTTTCAACGTTAAACACGGTAATTTCAAATTTGAATATGCTGTTTGAAATCATTAGAAAACCAATAAAATTATTGAAAATCGATATGGTATCGATCAGAAAATATTGTTTTTGACAATTTCCAACAGTTTACACAAAGTTTTATTGCAAATATTAAGTTTTACAAACTTTTGAAAAATATTGAGTTTTCAATGCAAAAGTAAGCATTTCAAGCTAGTTTTTCAACGTTAAACACGGTAATTTCAAATTTGAATATGCTGTTTGAAATCATTAGAAAACCAATAAAATTATTGAAAATCGATATGGTATCGATCAGAAAATATTGTTTTTGACAATTTCCAACAGTTTACACAAAGTTTTATTGCAAATATTAAGTTTTACAAACTTTTGAAAAATATTGAGTTTTCAATGCAAAAGTAAGCATTTCAAGCTAGTTTTTCAACGTTAAACACGGTAATTTCAAATTTGAATATGCTGTTTGAAATCATTAGAAAACCAATAAAATTATTGAAAATCGATATGGTATCGATCAGAAAATATTGTTTTTGACAATTTCCAACAGTTTACACAAAGTTTTATTGCAAATATTAAGTTTTACAAACTTTTGAAAAATATTGAGTTTTCAATGCAAAAGTAAGCATTTCAAGCTAGTTTTTCAACGTTAAACACGGTAATTTCAAATTTGAATATGCTGTTTGAAATCATTAGAAAACCAATAAAATTATTGAAAATCGATATGGTATCGATCAGAAAATATTGTTTTTGACAATTTCCAACAGTTTACACAAAGTTTTATTGCAAATATTAAGTTTTACAAACTTTTGAAAAATATTGAGTTTTCAATGCAAAAGTAAGCATTTCAAGCTAGTTTTTCAACGTTAAACACGGTAATTTCAAATTTGAATATGCTGTTTGAAATCATTAGAAAACCAATAAAATTATTGAAAATCGATATGGTATCGATCAGAAAATATTGTTTTTGACAATTTCCAACAGTTTACACAAAGTTTTATTGCAAATATTAAGTTTTACAAACTTTTGAAAAATATTGAGTTTTCAATGCAAAAGTAAGCATTTCAAGCTAGTTTTTCAACGTTAAACACGGTAATTTCAAATTTGAATATGCTGTTTGAAATCATTAGAAAACCAATAAAATTATTGAAAATCGATATGGTATCGATCAGAAAATATTGTTTTTGACAATTTCCAACAGTTTACACAAAGTTTTATTGCAAATATTAAGTTTTACAAACTTTTGAAAAATATTGAGTTTTCAATGCAAAAGTAAGCATTTCAAGCTAGTTTTTCAACGTTAAACACGGTAATTTCAAATTTGAATATGCTGTTTGAAATCATTAGAAAACCAATAAAATTATTGAAAATCGATATGGTATCGATCAGAAAATATTGTTTTTGACAATTTCCAACAGTTTACACAAAGTTTTATTGCAAATATTAAGTTTTACAAACTTTTGAAAAATATTGAGTTTTCAATGCAAAAGTAAGCATTTCAAGCTAGTTTTTCAACGTTAAACACGGTAATTTCAAATTTGAATATGCTGTTTGAAATCATTAGAAAACCAATAAAATTATTGAAAATCGATATGGTATCGATCAGAAAATATTGTTTTTGACAATTTCCAACAGTTTACACAAAGTTTTATTGCAAATATTAAGTTTTACAAACTTTTGAAAAATATTGAGTTTTCAATGCAAAAGTAAGCATTTCAAGCTAGTTTTTCAACGTTAAACACGGTAATTTCAAATTTGAATATGCTGTTTGAAATCATTAGAAAACCAATAAAATTATTGAAAATCGATATGGTATCGATCAGAAAATATTGTTTTTGACAATTTCCAACAGTTTACACAAAGTTTTATTGCAAATATTAAGTTTTACAAACTTTTGAAAAATATTGAGTTTTCAATGCAAAAGTAAGCATTTCAAGCTAGTTTTTCAACGTTAAACACGGTAATTTCAAATTTGAATATGCTGTTTGAAATCATTAGAAAACCAATAAAATTATTGAAAATCGATATGGTATCGATCAGAAAATATTGTTTTTGACAATTTCCAACAGTTTACACAAAGTTTTATTGCAAATATTAAGTTTTACAAACTTTTGAAAAATATTGAGTTTTCAATGCAAAAGTAAGCATTTCAAGCTAGTTTTTCAACGTTAAACACGGTAATTTCAAATTTGAATATGCTGTTTGAAATCATTAGAAAACCAATAAAATTATTGAAAATCGATATGGTATCGATCAGAAAATATTGTTTTTGACAATTTCCAACAGTTTACACAAAGTTTTATTGCAAATATTAAGTTTTACAAACTTTTGAAAAATATTGAGTTTTCAATGCAAAAGTAAGCATTTCAAGCTAGTTTTTCAACGTTAAACACGGTAATTTCAAATTTGAATATGCTGTTTGAAATCATTAGAAAACCAATAAAATTATTGAAAATCGATATGGTATCGATCAGAAAATATTGTTTTTGACAATTTCCAACAGTTTACACAAAGTTTTATTGCAAATATTAAGTTTTACAAACTTTTGAAAAATATTGAGTTTTCAATGCAAAAGTAAGCATTTCAAGCTAGTTTTTCAACGTTAAACACGGTAATTTCAAATTTGAATATGCTGTTTGAAATCATTAGAAAACCAATAAAATTATTGAAAATCGATATGGTATCGATCAGAAAATATTGTTTTTGACAATTTCCAACAGTTTACACAAAGTTTTATTGCAAATATTAAGTTTTACAAACTTTTGAAAAATATTGAGTTTTCAATGCAAAAGTAAGCATTTCAAGCTAGTTTTTCAACGTTAAACACGGTAATTTCAAATTTGAATATGCTGTTTGAAATCATTAGAAAACCAATAAAATTATTGAAAATCGATATGGTATCGATCAGAAAATATTGTTTTTGACAATTTCCAACAGTTTACACAAAGTTTTATTGCAAATATTAAGTTTTACAAACTTTTGAAAAATATTGAGTTTTCAATGCAAAAGTAAGCATTTCAAGCTAGTTTTTCAACGTTAAACACGGTAATTTCAAATTTGAATATGCTGTTTGAAATCATTAGAAAACCAATAAAATTATTGAAAATCGATATGGTATCGATCAGAAAATATTGTTTTTGACAATTTCCAACAGTTTACACAAAGTTTTATTGCAAATATTAAGTTTTACAAACTTTTGAAAAATATTGAGTTTTCAATGCAAAAGTAAGCATTTCAAGCTAGTTTTTCAACGTTAAACACGGTAATTTCAAATTTGAATATGCTGTTTGAAATCATTAGAAAACCAATAAAATTATTGAAAATCGATATGGTATCGATCAGAAAATATTGTTTTTGACAATTTCCAACAGTTTACACAAAGTTTTATTGCAAATATTAAGTTTTACAAACTTTTGAAAAATATTGAGTTTTCAATGCAAAAGTAAGCATTTCAAGCTAGTTTTTCAACGTTAAACACGGTAATTTCAAATTTGAATATGCTGTTTGAAATCATTAGAAAACCAATAAAATTATTGAAAATCGATATGGTATCGATCAGAAAATATTGTTTTTGACAATTTCCAACAGTTTACACAAAGTTTTATTGCAAATATTAAGTTTTACAAACTTTTGAAAAATATTGAGTTTTCAATGCAAAAGTAAGCATTTCAAGCTAGTTTTTCAACGTTAAACACGGTAATTTCAAATTTGAATATGCTGTTTGAAATCATTAGAAAACCAATAAAATTATTGAAAATCGATATGGTATCGATCAGAAAATATTGTTTTTGACAATTTCCAACAGTTTACACAAAGTTTTATTGCAAATATTAAGTTTTACAAACTTTTGAAAAATATTGAGTTTTCAATGCAAAAGTAAGCATTTCAAGCTAGTTTTTCAACGTTAAACACGGTAATTTCAAATTTGAATATGCTGTTTGAAATCATTAGAAAACCAATAAAATTATTGAAAATCGATATGGTATCGATCAGAAAATATTGTTTTTGACAATTTCCAACAGTTTACACAAAGTTTTATTGCAAATATTAAGTTTTACAAACTTTTGAAAAATATTGAGTTTTCAATGCAAAAGTAAGCATTTCAAGCTAGTTTTTCAACGTTAAACACGGTAATTTCAAATTTGAATATGCTGTTTGAAATCATTAGAAAACCAATAAAATTATTGAAAATCGATATGGTATCGATCAGAAAATATTGTTTTTGACAATTTCCAACAGTTTACACAAAGTTTTATTGCAAATATTAAGTTTTACAAACTTTTGAAAAATATTGAGTTTTCAATGCAAAAGTAAGCATTTCAAGCTAGTTTTTCAACGTTAAACACGGTAATTTCAAATTTGAATATGCTGTTTGAAATCATTAGAAAACCAATAAAATTATTGAAAATCGATATGGTATCGATCAGAAAATATTGTTTTTGACAATTTCCAACAGTTTACACAAAGTTTTATTGCAAATATTAAGTTTTACAAACTTTTGAAAAATATTGAGTTTTCAATGCAAAAGTAAGCATTTCAAGCTAGTTTTTCAACGTTAAACACGGTAATTTCAAATTTGAATATGCTGTTTGAAATCATTAGAAAACCAATAAAATTATTGAAAATCGATATGGTATCGATCAGAAAATATTGTTTTTGACAATTTCCAACAGTTTACACAAAGTTTTATTGCAAATATTAAGTTTTACAAACTTTTGAAAAATATTGAGTTTTCAATGCAAAAGTAAGCATTTCAAGCTAGTTTTTCAACGTTAAACACGGTAATTTCAAATTTGAATATGCTGTTTGAAATCATTAGAAAACCAATAAAATTATTGAAAATCGATATGGTATCGATCAGAAAATATTGTTTTTGACAATTTCCAACAGTTTACACAAAGTTTTATTGCAAATATTAAGTTTTACAAACTTTTGAAAAATATTGAATTTTCAATGCAAAAGTAAGCATTTCAAGCTAGTTTTTCAACGTTAAACACGGTAATTTCAAATTTGAATATGCTGTTTGAAATCATTAGAAAACCAATAAAATTATTGAAAATCGATATGGTATCGATCAGAAAATATTGTTTTTGACAATTTCCAACAGTTTACACAAAGTTTTATTGCAAATATTAAGTTTTACAAACTTTTGAAAAATATTGAATTTTCAATGCAAAAGTAAGCATTTCAAGCTAGTTTTTCAACGTTAAACACGGTAATTTCAAATTTGAATATGCTGTTTGAAATCATTAGAAAACCAATAAAATTATTGAAAATCGATATGGTATCGATCAGAAAATATTGTTTTTGACAATTTCCAACAGTTTACACAAAGTTTTATTGCAAATATTAAGTTTTACAAACTTTTGAAAAATATTGAGTTTTCAATGCAAAAGTAAGCATTTCAAGCTAGTTTTTCAACGTTAAACACGGTAATTTCAAATTTGAATATGCTGTTTGAAATCATTAGAAAACCAATAAAATTATTGAAAATCGATATGGTATCGATCAGAAAATATTGTTTTTGACAATTTCCAACAGTTGACACAAAGTTTTATTGCAAATATTAAGTTTTACAAACTTTTGAAAAATATTGAGTTTTCAATGCAAAAGTAAGCATTTCAAGCTAGTTTTTCAACGTTAAACACGGTAATTTCAAATTTGAATATGCTGTTTGAAATCATTAGAAAACCAATAAAATTATTGAAAATCGATATGGTATCGATCAGAAAATATTGTTTTTGACAATTTCCAACAGTTTACACAAAGTTTTATTGCAAATATTAAGTTTTACAAACTTTTGAAAAATATTGAATTTTCAATGCAAAAGTAAGCATTTCAAGCTAGTTTTTCAACGTTAAACACGGTAATTTCAAATTTGAATATGCTGTTTGAAATCATTAGAAAACCAATAAAATTATTGAAAATCGATATGGTATCGATCAGAAAATATTGTTTTTGACAATTTCCAACAGTTTACACAAAGTTTTATTGCAAATATTAAGTTTTACAAACTTTTGAAAAATATTGAGTTTTCAATGCAAAAGTAAGCATTTCAAGCTAGTTTTTCAACGTTAAACACGGTAATTTCAAATTTGAATATGCTGTTTGAAATCATTAGAAAACCAATAAAATTATTGAAAATCGATATGGTATCGATCAGAAAATATTGTTTTTGACAATTTCCAACAGTTTACACAAAGTTTTATTGCAAATATTAAGTTTTACAAACTTTTGAAAAATATTGAATTTTCAATGCAAAAGTAAGCATTTCAAGCTAGTTTTTCAACGTTAAACACGGTAATTTCAAATTTGAATATGCTGTTTGAAATCATTAGAAAACCAATAAAATTATTGAAAATCGATATGGTATCGATCAGAAAATATTGTTTTTGACAATTTCCAACAGTTTACACAAAGTTTTATTGCAAATATTAAGTTTTACAAACTTTTGAAAAATATTGAGTTTTCAATGCAAAAGTAAGCATTTCAAGCTAGTTTTTCAACGTTAAACACGGTAATTTCAAATTTGAATATGCTGTTTGAAATCATTAGAAAACCAATAAAATTATTGAAAATCGATATGGTATCGATCAGAAAATATTGTTTTTGACAATTTCCAACAGTTTACACAAAGTTTTATTGCAAATATTAAGTTTTACAAACTTTTGAAAAATATTGAGTTTTCAATGCAAAAGTAAGCATTTCAAGCTAGTTTTTCAACGTTAAACACGGTAATTTCAAATTTGAATATGCTGTTTGAAATCATTAGAAAACCAATAAAATTATTGAAAATCGATATGGTATCGATCAGAAAATATTGTTTTTGACAATTTCCAACAGTTTACACAAAGTTTTATTGCAAATATTAAGTTTTACAAACTTTTGAAAAATATTGAGTTTTCAATGCAAAAGTAAGCATTTCAAGCTAGTTTTTCAACGTTAAACACGGTAATTTCAAATTTGAATATGCTGTTTGAAATCATTAGAAAACCAATAAAATTATTGAAAATCGATATGGTATCGATCAGAAAATATTGTTTTTGACAATTTCCAACAGTTTACACAAAGTTTTATTGCAAATATTAAGTTTTACAAACTTTTGAAAAATATTGAGTTTTCAATGCAAAAGTAAGCATTTCAAGCTAGTTTTTCAACGTTAAACACGGTAATTTCAAATTTGAATATGCTGTTTGAAATCATTAGAAAACCAATAAAATTATTGAAAATCGATATGGTATCGATCAGAAAATATTGTTTTTGACAATTTCCAACAGTTTACACAAAGTTTTATTGCAAATATTAAGTTTTACAAACTTTTGAAAAATATTGAGTTTTCAATGCAAAAGTAAGCATTTCAAGCTAGTTTTTCAACGTTAAACACGGTAATTTCAAATTTGAATATGCTGTTTGAAATCATTAGAAAACCAATAAAATTATTGAAAATCGATATGGTATCGATCAGAAAATATTGTTTTTGACAATTTCCAACAGTTTACACAAAGTTTTATTGCAAATATTAAGTTTTACAAACTTTTGAAAAATATTGAATTTTCAATGCAAAAGTAAGCATTTCAAGCTAGTTTTTCAACGTTAAACACGGTAATTTCAAATTTGAATATGCTGTTTGAAATCATTAGAAAACCAATAAAATTATTGAAAATCGATATGGTATCGATCAGAAAATATTGTTTTTGACAATTTCCAACAGTTTACACAAAGTTTTATTGCAAATATTAAGTTTTACAAACTTTTGAAAAATATTGAGTTTTCAATGCAAAAGTAAGCATTTCAAGCTAGTTTTTCAACGTTAAACACGGTAATTTCAAATTTGAATATGCTGTTTGAAATCATTAGAAAACCAATAAAATTATTGAAAATCGATATGGTATCGATCAGAAAATATTGTTTTTGACAATTTCCAACAGTTTACACAAAGTTTTATTGCAAATATTAAGTTTTACAAACTTTTGAAAAATATTGAGTTTTCAATGCAAAAGTAAGCATTTCAAGCTAGTTTTTCAACGTTAAACACGGTAATTTCAAATTTGAATATGCTGTTTGAAATCATTAGAAAACCAATAAAATTATTGAAAATCGATATGGTATCGATCAGAAAATATTGTTTTTGACAATTTCCAACAGTTTACACAAAGTTTTATTGCAAATATTAAGTTTTACAAACTTTTGAAAAATATTGAGTTTTCAATGCAAAAGTAAGCATTTCAAGCTAGTTTTTCAACGTTAAACACGGTAATTTCAAATTTGAATATGCTGTTTGAAATCATTAGAAAACCAATAAAATTATTGAAAATCGATATGGTATCGATCAGAAAATATTGTTTTTGACAATTTCCAACAGTTTACACAAAGTTTTATTGCAAATATTAAGTTTTACAAACTTTTGAAAAATATTGAGTTTTCAATGCAAAAGTAAGCATTTCAAGCTAGTTTTTCAACGTTAAACACGGTAATTTCAAATTTGAATATGCTGTTTGAAATCATTAGAAAACCAATAAAATTATTGAAAATCGATATGGTATCGATCAGAAAATATTGTTTTTGACAATTTCCAACAGTTTACACAAAGTTTTATTGCAAATATTAAGTTTTACAAACTTTTGAAAAATATTGAGTTTTCAATGCAAAAGTAAGCATTTCAAGCTAGTTTTTCAACGTTAAACACGGTAATTTCAAATTTGAATATGCTGTTTGAAATCATTAGAAAACCAATAAAATTATTGAAAATCGATATGGTATCGATCAGAAAATATTGTTTTTGACAATTTCCAACAGTTTACACAAAGTTTTATTGCAAATATTAAGTTTTACAAACTTTTGAAAAATATTGAGTTTTCAATGCAAAAGTAAGCATTTCAAGCTAGTTTTTCAACGTTAAACACGGTAATTTCAAATTTGAATATGCTGTTTGAAATCATTAGAAAACCAATAAAATTATTGAAAATCGATATGGTATCGATCAGAAAATATTGTTTTTGACAATTTCCAACAGTTTACACAAAGTTTTATTGCAAATATTAAGTTTTACAAACTTTTGAAAAATATTGAGTTTTCAATGCAAAAGTAAGCATTTCAAGCTAGTTTTTCAACGTTAAACACGGTAATTTCAAATTTGAATATGCTGTTTGAAATCATTAGAAAACCAATAAAATTATTGAAAATCGATATGGTATCGATCAGAAAATATTGTTTTTGACAATTTCCAACAGTTTACACAAAGTTTTATTGCAAATATTAAGTTTTACAAACTTTTGAAAAATATTGAGTTTTCAATGCAAAAGTAAGCATTTCAAGCAGTTTTTCAACGTTAAACACGGTAATTTCAAATTTGAATATGCTGTTTGAAATCATTAGAAAACCAATAAAATTATTGAAAATCGATATGGTATCGATCAGAAAATATTGTTTTTGACAATTTCCAACAGTTTACACAAAGTTTTATTGCAAATATTAAGTTTTACAAACTTTTGAAAATATTGAGTTTTCAATGCAAAAGTAAGCATTTCAAGCTAGTTTTTCAACGTTAAACACGGTAATTTCAAATTTGAATATGCTGTTTGAAATCATTAGAAAACCAATAAAATTATTGAAAATCGATATGGTATCGATCAGAAAATATTGTTTTTGACAATTTCCAACAGTTTACACAAAGTTTTATTGCAAATATTAAGTTTTACAAACTTTTGAAAAATATTGAATTTTCAATGCAAAAGTAAGCATTTCAAGCTAGTTTTTCAACGTTAAACACGGTAATTTCAAATTTGAATATGCTGTTTGAAATCATTAGAAAACCAATAAAATTATTGAAAATCGATATGGTATCGATCAGAAAATATTGTTTTTGACAATTTCCAACAGTTTACACAAAGTTTTATTGCAAATATTAAGTTTTACAAACTTTTGAAAAATATTGAGTTTTCAATGCAAAAGTAAGCATTTCAAGCTAGTTTTTCAACGTTAAACACGGTAATTTCAAATTTGAATATGCTGTTTGAAATCATTAGAAAACCAATAAAATTATTGAAAATCGATATGGTATCGATCAGAAAATATTGTTTTTGACAATTTCCAACAGTTTACACAAAGTTTTATTGCAAATATTAAGTTTTACACACTTTTGAAAAATATTGAGTTTTCAATGCAAATGTAAGCATTTCAAGCTAGTTTTTCAACGTTAAACACGGTAATTTCAAATTTGAATATGCTGTTTGAAATCATTAGAAAACCAATAAAATTATTGAAAATCGATATGGTATCGATCAGAAAATATTGTTTTTGACAATTTCCAACAGTTTACACAAAGTTTTATTGCAAATATTAAGTTTTACAAACTTTTGAAAAATATTGAAATTTCAATGCAAAAGCAAGCAATTCAAGCTACTTTTCATCGTTAAACACGGTAATTTCAAATTTGAATATGCTGTTTGAAATCATTAGAAAACCAATAAAATTATTGAAAATCGATATGGTATCGATCAGAAAATATTGTTTTTGACAATTTCCAACAGTTTACACAAAGTTTTATTGCAAATATTAAGTTTTACAAACTTTAGAAAAATATTGAATTTTCAATGCAAAAGTAAGCATTTCAAGCTAGTTTTTCAACGTTAAACACGGTAATTTCAAATTTGAATATGCTGTTTGAAATCATTAGAAAACCAATAAAATTATTGAAAATCGATATGGTATCGATCAGAAAATATTGTTTTTGACAATTTCCAACAGTTTACACAAAGTTTTATTGCAAATATTAAGTTTTACAAACTTTTGAAAAATATTGAATTTTCAATGCAAAAGTAAGCATTTCAAGCTAGTTTTTCAACGTTAAACACGGTAATTTCAAATTTGAATATGCTGTTTGAAATCATTACAAAACCAATAAAATTATTGAAAATCGATATGGTATCGATCAGAAAATATTGTTTTTGACAATTTCCAACAGTTTACACAAAGTTTTATTGCAAATATTAAGTTTTACAAACTTTTGAAAAATATTGAGTTTTCAATGCAAAAGTAAGCATTTCAAGCTAGTTTTTCAACGTTAAACACGGTAATTTCAAATTTGAATATGCTGTTTGAAATCATTAGAAAACCAATAAAATTATTGAAAATCGATATGGTATCGATCAGAAAATATTGTTTTTGACAATTTCCAACAGTTGACACAAAGTTTTATTGCAAATATTAAGTTTTACAAACTTTTGAAAAATATTGAGTTTTCAATGCAAAAGTAAGCATTTCAAGCTAGTTTTTCAACGTTAAACACGGTAATTTCAAATTTGAATATGCTGTTTGAAATCATTAGAAAACCAATAAAATTATTGAAAATCGATATGGTATCGATCAGAAAATATTGTTTTTGACAATTTCCAACAGTTTACACAAAGTTTTATTGCAAATATTAAGTTTTACAAACTTTTGAAAAATATTGAATTTTCAATGCAAAAGTAAGCATTTCAAGCTAGTTTTTCAACGTTAAACACGGTAATTTCAAATTTGAATATGCTGTTTGAAATCATTAGAAAACCAATAAAATTATTGAAAATCGATATGGTATCGATTAGAAAATATTGTTTTTGACAATTTCCAACAGTTTACACAAAGTTTTATTGCAAATATTAAGTTTTACAAACTTTTGAAAATATTGAGTTTTCAATGCAAAAGTAAGCATTTCAAGCTAGTTTTTCAACGTTAAACACGGTAATTTCAAATTTGAATATGCTGTTTGAAATCATTAGAAAACCAATAAAATTATTGAAAATCGATATGGTATCGATCAGAAAATATTGTTTTTGACAATTTCCAACAGTTTACACAAAGTTTTATTGCAAATATTAAGTTTTACAAACTTTTGAAAAATATTGAATTTTCAATGCAAAAGTAAGCATTTCAAGCTAGTTTTTCAACGTTAAACACGGTAATTTCAAATTTGAATATGCTGTTTGAAATCATTAGAAAACCAATAAAATTATTGAAAATCGATATGGTATCGATCAGAAAATATTGTTTTTGACAATTTCCAACAGTTTACACAAAGTTTTATTGCAAATATTAAGTTTTACAAACTTTTGAAAAATATTGAGTTTTCAATGCAAAAGTAAGCATTTCAAGCTAGTTTTTCAACGTTAAACACGGTAATTTCAAATTTGAATATGCTGTTTGAAATCATTAGAAAACCAATAAAATTATTGAAAATCGATATGGTATCGATCAGAAAATATTGTTTTTGACAATTTCCAACAGTTTACACAAAGTTTTATTGCAAATATTAAGTTTTACAAACTTTTGAAAAATATTGAATTTTCAATGCAAAAGTAAGCATTTCAAGCTAGTTTTTCAACGTTAAACACGGTAATTTCAAATTTGAATATGCTGTTTGAAATCATTAGAAAACCAATAAAATTATTGAAAATCGATATGGTATCGATCAGAAAATATTGTTTTTGACAATTTCCAACAGTTTACACAAAGTTTTATTGCAAATATTAAGTTTTACAAACTTTTGAAAAATATTGAATTTTCAATGCAAAAGTAAGCATTTCAAGCTAGTTTTTCAACGTTAAACACGGTAATTTCAAATTTGAATATGCTGTTTGAAATCATTAGAAAACCAATAAAAT
The DNA here is from genome assembly GCA_964036315.1 of Acanthosepion esculentum. Lineage (NCBI taxonomy): Eukaryota > Metazoa > Mollusca > Cephalopoda > Sepiida > Sepiidae > Acanthosepion > Acanthosepion esculentum. Next base: position 23,917 of record CAXIWW010000364.1, on the reverse strand, counting down.
TATTGAAAATCGATATGGTATCGATCAGAAAATATTGTTTTTGACAATTTCCAACAGTTTACACAAAGTTTTATTGCAAATATTAAGTTTTACAAACTTTTGAAAAATATTGAGTTTTCAATGCAAAAGTAAGCATTTCAAGCTAGTTTTTCAACGTTAAACACGGTAATTTCAAATTTGAATATGCTGTTTGAAATCATTAGAAAACCAATAAAATTATTGAAAATCGATATGGTATCGATCAGAAAATATTGTTTTTGACAATTTCCAACAGTTTACACAAAGTTTTATTGCAAATATTAAGTTTTACAAACTTTTGAAAAATATTGAATTTTCAATGCAAAAGTAAGCATTTCAAGCTAGTTTTTCAACGTTAAACACGGTAATTTCAAATTTGAATATGCTGTTTGAAATCATTAGAAAACCAATAAAATTATTGAAAATCGATATGGTATCGATCAGAAAATATTGTTTTTGACAATTTCCAATAGTTTACACAAAGTTTTATTGCAAATATTAAGTTTTACAAACTTTTGAAAAATATTGAGTTTTCAATGCAAAAGTAAGCATTTCAAGCTAGTTTTTCAACGTTAAACACGGTAATTTCAAATTTGAATATGCTGTTTGAAATCATTAGAAAACCAATAAAATTATTGAAAATCGATATGGTATCGATCAGAAAATATTGTTTTTGACAATTTCCAACAGTTTACACAAAGTTTTATTGCAAATATTAAGTTTTACAAACTTTTGAAAAATATTGAGTTTTCAATGCAAAAGTAAGCATTTCAAGCTAGTTTTTCAACGTTAAACACGGTAATTTCAAATTTGAATATGCTGTTTGAAATCATTAGAAAACCAATAAAATTATTGAAAATCGATATGGTATCGATCAGAAAATATTGTTTTTGACAATTTCCAACAGTTTACACAAAGTTTTATTGCAAATATTAAGTTTTACACACTTTTGAAAAATATTGAGTTTTCAATGCAAAAGTAAGCATTTCAAGCTAGTTTTTCAACGTTAAACACGGTAATTTCAAATTTGAATATGCTGTTTGAAATCATTAGAAAACCAATAAAATTATTGAAAATCGATATGGTATCGATCAGCAAATATTGTTTTTGACAATTTCCAACAGTTTACACAAAGTTTTATTGCAAATATTAAGTTTTACAAACTTTTGAAAAATATTGAGTTTTCAATGCAAAAGTAAGCATTTCAAGCTAGTTTTTCAACGTTAAACACGGTAATTTCAAATTTGAATATGCTGTTTGAAATCATTAGAAAACCAATAAAATTATTGAAAATCGATATGGTATCGATCAGAAAATATTGTTTTTGACAATTTCCAACAGTTTACACAAAGTTTTATTGCAAATATTAAGTTTTACAAACTTTTGAAAAATATTGAGTTTTCAATGCAAAAGTAAGCATTTCAAGCTAGTTTTTCAACGTTAAACACGGTAATTTCAAATTTGAATATGCTGTTTGAAATCATTAGAAAACCAATAAAATTATTGAAAATCGATATGGTATCGATCAGAAAATATTGTTTTTGACAATTTCCAACAGTTTACACAAAGTTTTATTGCAAATATTAAGTTTTACAAACTTTTGAAAAATATTGAATTTTCAATGCAAAAGTAAGCATTTCAAGCTAGTTTTTCAACGTTAAACACGGTAATTTCAAATTTGAATATGCTGTTTGAAATCATTAGAAAACCAATAAAATTATTGAAAATCGATATGGTATCGATCAGAAAATATTGTTTTTGACAATTTCCAACAGTTTACACAAAGTTTTATTGCAAATATTAAGTTTTACAAACTTTTGAAAAATATTGAGTTTTCAATGCAAAAGTAAGCATTTCAAGCTAGTTTTTCAACGTTAAACACGGTAATTTCAAATTTGAATATGCTGTTTGAAATCATTAGAAAACCAATAAAATTATTGAAAATCGATATGGTATCGATCAGAAAATATTGTTTTTGACAATTTCCAACAGTTTACACAAAGTTTTATTGCAAATATTAAGTTTTACAAACTTTTGAAAAATATTGAATTTTCAATGCAAAAGTAAGCATTTCAAGCTAGTTTTTCAACGTTAAACACGGTAATTTCAAATTTGAATATGCTGTTTGAAATCATTAGAAAAACAATAAAATTATTGAAAATCGATATGGTATCGATCAGAAAATATTGTTTTTGACAATTTCCAACAGTTTACACAAAGTTTTATTGCAAATATTAAGTTTTACAAACTTTTGAAAAATATTGAGTTTTCAATGCAAAAGTAAGCATTTCAAGCTAGTTTTTCAACGTTAAACACGGTAATTTCAAATTTGAATATGCTGTTTGAAATCATTAGAAAACCAATAAAATTATTGAAAATCGATATGGTATCGATCAGAAAATATTGTTTTTGACAATTTCCAACAGTTTACACAAAGTTTTATTGCAAATATTAAGTTTTACAAACTTTTGAAAATATTGAGTTTTCAATGCAAAAGTAAGCATTTCAAGCTAGTTTTTCAACGTTAAACACGGTAATTTCAAATTTGAATATGCTGTTTGAAATCATTAGAAAACCAATAAAATTATTGAAAATCGATATGGTATCGATCAGAAAATATTGTTTTTGACAATTTCCAACAGTTTACACAAAGTTTTATTGCAAATATTAAGTTTTACAAACTTTTGAAAAATATTGAATTTTCAATGCAAAAGTAAGCATTTCAAGCTAGTTTTTCAACGTTAAACACGGTAATTTCAAATTTGAATATGCTGTTTGAAATCATTAGAAAACCAATAAAATTATTGAAAATCGATATGGTATCGATCAGAAAATATTGTTTTTGACAATTTCCAACAGTTTACACAAAGTTTTATTGCAAATATTAAGTTTTACAAACTTTTGAAAAATATTGAGTTTTCAATGCAAAAGTAAGCATTTCAAGCTAGTTTTTCAACGTTAAACACGGTAATTTCAAATTTGAATATGCTGTTTGAAATCATTAGAAAACCAATAAAATTATTGAAAATCGATATGGTATCGATCAGAAAATATTGTTTTTGACAATTTCCAACAGTTTACACAAAGTTTTATTGCAAATATTAAGTTTTACACACTTTTGAAAAATATTGAGTTTTCAATGCAAATGTAAGCATTTCAAGCTAGTTTTTCAACGTTAAACACGGTAATTTCAAATTTGAATATGCTGTTTGAAATCATTAGAAAACCAATAAAATTATTGAAAATCGATATGGTATCGATCAGAAAATATTGTTTTTGACAATTTCCAACAGTTTACACAAAGTTTTATTGCAAATATTAAGTTTTACAAACTTTTGAAAAATATTGAGTTTTCAATGCAAAAGTAAGCATTTCAAGCTAGTTTTTCAACGTTAAACACGGTAATTTCAAATTTGAATATGCTGTTTGAAATCATTAGAAAACCAATAAAATTATTGAAAATCGATATGGTATCGATCAGAAAATATTGTTTTTGACAATTTCCAACAGTTTACACAAAGTTTTATTGCAAATATTAAGTTTTACAAACTTTTGAAAAATATTGAATTTTCAATGCAAAAGTAAGCATTTCAAGCTAGTTTTTCAACGTTAAACACGGTAATTTCAAATTTGAATATGCTGTTTGAAATCATTAGAAAAACAATAAAATTATTGAAAATCGATATGGTATCGATCAGAAAATATTGTTTTTGACAATTTCCAACAGTTTACACAAAGTTTTATTGCAAATATTAAGTTTTACAAACTTTTGAAAAATATTGAGTTTTCAATGCAAAAGTAAGCATTTCAAGCTAGTTTTTCAACGTTAAACACGGTAATTTCAAATTTGAATATGCTGTTTGAAATCATTAGAAAACCAATAAAATTATTGAAAATCGATATGGTATCGATCAGAAAATATTGTTTTTGACAATTTCCAACAGTTTACACAAAGTTTTATTGCAAATATTAAGTTTTACAAACTTTTGAAAATATTGAGTTTTCAATGCAAAAGTAAGCATTTCAAGCTAGTTTTTCAACGTTAAACACGGTAATTTCAAATTTGAATATGCTGTTTGAAATCATTAGAAAACCAATAAAATTATTGAAAATCGATATGGTATCGATCAGAAAATATTGTTTTTGACAATTTCCAACAGTTTACACAAAGTTTTATTGCAAATATTAAGTTTTACAAACTTTTGAAAAATATTGAATTTTCAATGCAAAAGTAAGCATTTCAAGCTAGTTTTTCAACGTTAAACACGGTAATTTCAAATTTGAATATGCTGTTTGAAATCATTAGAAAACCAATAAAATTATTGAAAATCGATATGGTATCGATCAGAAAATATTGTTTTTGACAATTTCCAACAGTTTACACAAAGTTTTATTGCAAATATTAAGTTTTACAAACTTTTGAAAAATATTGAGTTTTCAATGCAAAAGTAAGCATTTCAAGCTAGTTTTTCAACGTTAAACACGGTAATTTCAAATTTGAATATGCTGTTTGAAATCATTAGAAAACCAATAAAATTATTGAAAATCGATATGGTATCGATCAGAAAATATTGTTTTTGACAATTTCCAACAGTTTACACAAAGTTTTATTGCAAATATTAAGTTTTACACACTTTTGAAAAATATTGAGTTTTCAATGCAAATGTAAGCATTTCAAGCTAGTTTTTCAACGTTAAACACGGTAATTTCAAATTTGAATATGCTGTTTGAAATCATTAGAAAACCAATAAAATTATTGAAAATCGATATGGTATCGATCAGAAAATATTGTTTTTGACAATTTCCAACAGTTTACACAAAGTTTTATTGCAAATATTAAGTTTTACAAACTTTTGAAAAATATTGAGTTTTCAATGCAAAAGTAAGCATTTCAAGCTAGTTTTTCAACGTTAAACACGGTAATTTCAAATTTGAATATGCTGTTTGAAATCATTAGAAAACCAATAAAATTATTGAAAATCGATATGGTATCGATCAGAAAATATTGTTTTTGACAATTTCCAACAGTTTACACAAAGTTTTATTGCAAATATTAAGTTTTACAAACTTTTGAAAAATATTGAATTTTCAATGCAAAAGTAAGCATTTCAAGCTAGTTTTTCAACGTTAAACACGGTAATTTCAAATTTGAATATGCCGTTTGAAATCATTAGAAAACCAATAAAATTATTGAAAATCGATATGGTATCGATCAGAAAATATTGTTTTTGACAATTTCCAACAGTTTACACAATGTTTTATTGCAAATATTATGTTTTACAAACTTTTGACAAATATTGAGTTTTCAATGCAAAAGTAAGCATTTCAAGCTAGTTTTTCAACGTTAAACACGGTAATTTCAAATTTGAATATGCTGTTTGAAATCATTAGAAAACCAATAAAATTATTGAAAATCGATATGGTATCGATCAGAAAATATTGTTTTTGACAATTTCCAACAGTTTACACAAAGTTTTATTGCAAATATTAAGTTTTACAAACTTTTGAAAATATTGAGTTTTCAATGCAAAAGTAAGCATTTCAAGCTAGTTTTTCAACGTTAAACACGGTAATTTCAAATTTGAATATGCTGTTTGAAATCATTAGAAAACCAATAAAATTATTGAAAATCGATATGGTATCGATCAGAAAATATTGTTTTTGACAATTTCCAACAGTTTACACAAAGTTTTATTGCAAATATTAAGTTTTACACACTTTTGAAAAATATTGAGTTTTCAATGCAAATGTAAGCATTTCAAGCTAGTTTTTCAACGTTAAACACGGTAATTTCAAATTTGAATATGCTGTTTGAAATCATTAGAAAACCAATAAAATTATTGAAAATCGATATGGTATCGATCAGAAAATATTGTTTTTGACAATTTCCAACAGTTTACACAAAGTTTTATTGCAAATATTAAGTTTTACAAACTTTTGAAAAATATTGAGTTTTCAATGCAAAAGTAAGCATTTCAAGCTAGTTTTTCAACGTTAAACACGGTAATTTCAAATTTGAATATGCTGTTTGAAATCATTAGAAAACCAATAAAATTATTGAAAATCGATATGGTATCGATCAGAAAATATTGTTTTTGACAATTTCCAACAGTTTACACAAAGTTTTATTGCAAATATTAAGTTTTACAAACTTTTGAAAAATATTGAATTTTCAATGCAAAAGTAAGCATTTCAAGCTAGTTTTTCAACGTTAAACACGGTAATTTCAAATTTGAATATGCCGTTTGAAATCATTAGAAAACCAATAAAATTATTGAAAATCGATATGGTATCGATCAGAAAATATTGTTTTTGACAATTTCCAACAGTTTACACAATGTTTTATTGCAAATATTATGTTTTACAAACTTTTGACAAATATTGAGTTTTCAATGCAAAAGTAAGCATTTCAAGCTAGTTTTTCAACGTTAAACACGGTAATTTCAAATTTGAATATGCTGTTTGAAATCATTAGAAAACCAATAAAATTATTGAAAATCGATATGGTATCGTTCAGAAAATATTGTTTTTGACAATTTCCAACAGTTTACACAAAGTTTTATTGCAAATATTAAGTTTTACAAACTTTTGAAAAATATTGAATTTTCAATGCAAAAGTAAGCATTTCAAGCTAGTTTTTCAACGTTAAACACGGTAATTTCAAATTTGAATATGCTGTTTGAAATCATTACAAAACCAATAAAATTATTGAAAATTGATATGGTATCGATCAGAAAATATTGTTTTTGACAATTTCCAACAGTTTACACAAAGTTTTATTGCAAATATTAAGTTTTACAAACTTTTGAAAAATATTGAGTTTTCAATGCAAAAGTAAGCATTTCAAGCTAGTTTTACAACGTTAAACACGGTAATTTCAAATTTGAATATGCCGTTTGAAATCATTAGAAAACCAATAAAATTATTGAAAATCGATATGGTATCGATCAGAAAATATTGTTTTTGACAATTTCCAACAGTTTACACAAAGTTTTATTGCAAATATTAAGTTTTACAAACTTTTGAAAAATATTGAAATTTCAATGCAAAAGCAAGCAATTCAAGCTACTTTTCATCGTTAAACACGGTAATTTCAAATTTGAATATGCTGTTTGAAATCATTAGAAAACCAATAAAATTATTGAAAATCGATATGGTATCGATCAGAAAATATTGTTTTTGACAATTTCCAACAGTTTACACAATGTTTTATTGCAAATATTAAGTTTTACAAACTTTAGAAAAATATTGAATTTTCAATGCAAAAGTAAGCATTTCAAGCTAGTTTTTCAACGTTAAACACGGTAATTTCAAATTTGAATATGCTGTTTGAAATCATTAGAAAACCAATAAAATTATTGAAAATCGATATGGTATCGATCAGAAAATATTGTTTTTGACAATTTCCAACAGTTTACACAAAGTTTTATTGCAAATATTAAGTTTTACAAACTTTTGAAAAATATTGAATTTTCAATGCAAAAGTAAGCATTTCAAGCTAGTTTTTCAACGTTAAACACGGTAATTTCAAATTTGAATATGCTGTTTGAAATCATTACAAAACCAATAAAATTATTGAAAATCGATATGGTATCGATCAGAAAATATTGTTTTTGACAATTTCCAACAGTTTACACAAAGTTTTATTGCAAATATTAAGTTTTACAAACTTTTGAAAAATATTGAATTTTCAATGCAAAAGTAAGCATTTCAAGCTAGTTTTTCAACGTTAAACACGGTAATTTCAAATTTGAATATGCTGTTTGAAATCATTAGAAAACCAATAAAATTATTGAAAATCGATATGGTATCGATCAGAAAATATTGTTTTTGACAATTTCCAACAGTTTACACAAAGTTTTATTGCAAATATTAAGTTTTACAAACTTTTGAAAAATATTGAATTTTCAATGCAAAAGTAAGCATTTCAAGCTAGTTTTTCAACGTTAAACACGGTAATTTCAAATTTGAATATGCTGTTTGAAATCATTAGAAAACCAATAAAATTATTGAAAATCGATATGGTATCGATCAGAAAATATTGTTTTTGACAATTTCCAACAGTTTACACAAAGTTTTATTGCAAATATTAAGTTTTACAAACTTTTGAAAAATATTGAGTTTTCAATGCAAAAGTAAGCATTTCAAGCTAGTTTTTCAACGTTAAACACGGTAATTTCAAATTTGAATATGCTGTTTGAAATCATTAGAAAACCAATAAAATTATTGAAAATCGATATGGTATCGATCAGAAAATATTGTTTTTGACAATTTCCAACAGTTTACACAAAGTTTTATTGCAAATATTAAGTTTTACACACTTTTGAAAAATATTGAGTTTTCAATGCAAATGTAAGCATTTCAAGCTAGTTTTTCAACGTTAAACACGGTAATTTCAAATTTGAATATGCTGTTTGAAATCATTAGAAAACCAATAAAATTATTGAAAATCGATATGGTATCGATCAGAAAATATTGTTTTTGACAATTTCCAACAGTTTACACAAAGTTTTATTGCAAATATTAAGTTTTACAAACTTTTGAAAAATATTGAGTTTTCAATGCAAAAGTAAGCATTTCAAGCTAGTTTTTCAACGTTAAACACGGTAATTTCAAATTTGAATATGCCGTTTGAAATCATTAGAAAACCAATAAAATTATTGAAAATCGATATGGTATCGATCAGAAAATATTGTTTTTGACAATTTCCAACAGTTTACACAAAGTTTTATTGCAAATATTAAGTTTTACAAACTTTTGAAAAATATTGAATTTTCAATGCAAAAGTAAGCATTTCAAGCTAGTTTTTCAACGTTAAACACGGTAATTTCAAATTTGAATATGCCGTTTGAAATCATTAGAAAACCAATAAAATTATTGAAAATCGATATGGTATCGATCAGAAAATATTGTTTTTGACAATTTCCAACAGTTTACACAATGTTTTATTGCAAATATTATGTTTTACAAACTTTTGACAAATATTGAGTTTTCAATGCAAAAGTAAGCATTTCAAGCTAGTTTTTCAACGTTAAACACGGTAATTTCAAATTTGAATATGCTGTTTGAAATCATTAGAAAACCAATAAAATTATTGAAAATCGATATGGTATCGATCAGAAAATATTGTTTTTGACAATTTCCAACAGTTTACACAAAGTTTTATTGCAAATATTAAGTTTTACAAACTTTTGAAAAATATTGAATTTTCAATGCAAAAGTAAGCATTTCAAGCTAGTTTTTCAACGTTAAACACGGTAATTTCAAATTTGAATATGCTGTTTGAAATCATTACAAAACCAATAAAATTATTGAAAATTGATATGGTATCGATCAGAAAATATTGTTTTTGACAATTTCCAACAGTTTACACAAAGTTTTATTGCAAATATTAAGTTTTACAAACTTTTGAAAAATATTGAGTTTTCAATGCAAAAGTAAGCATTTCAAGCTAGTTTTTCAACGTTAAACACGGTAATTTCAAATTTGAATATGCCGTTTGAAATCATTAGAAAACCAATAAAATTATTGAAAATCGATATGGTATCGATCAGAAAATATTGTTTTTGACAATTTCCAACAGTTTACACAAAGTTTTATTGCAAATATTAAGTTTTACAAACTTTTGAAAAATATTGAAATTTCAATGCAAAAGCAAGCAATTCAAGCTACTTTTCATCGTTAAACACGGTAATTTCAAATTTGAATATGCTGTTTGAAATCATTAGAAAACCAATAAAATTATTGAAAATCGATATGGTATCGATCAGAAAATATTGTTTTTGACAATTTCCAACAGTTTACACAATGTTTTATTGCAAATATTAAGTTTTACAAACTTTAGAAAAATATTGAATTTTCAATGCAAAAGTAAGCATTTCAAGCTAGTTTTTCAACGTTAAACACGGTAATTTCAAATTTGAATATGCTGTTTGAAATCATTAGAAAACCAATAAAATTATTGAAAATCGATATGGTATCGATCAGAAAATATTGTTTTTGACAATTTCCAACAGTTTACACAAAGTTTTATTGCAAATATTAAGTTTTACAAACTTTTGAAAAATATTGAATTTTCAATGCAAAAGTAAGCATTTCAAGCTAGTTTTTCAACGTTAAACACGGTAATTTCAAATTTGAATATGCTGTTTGAAATCATTACAAAACCAATAAAATTATTGAAAATCGATATGGTATCGATCAGAAAATATTGTTTTTGACAATTTCCAACAGTTTACACAAAGTTTTATTGCAAATATTAAGTTTTACAAACTTTTGAAAAATATTGAATTTTCAATGCAAAAGTAAGCATTTCAAGCTAGTTTTTCAACGTTAAACACGGTAATTTCAAATTTGAATATGCTGTTTGAAATCATTAGAAAACCAATAAAATTATTGAAAATCGATATGGTATCGATCAGAAAATATTGTTTTTGACAATTTCCAACAGTTTACACAAAGTTTTATTGCAAATATTAAGTTTTACAAACTTTTGAAAAATATTGAATTTTCAATGCAAAAGTAAGCATTTCAAGCTAGTTTTTCAACGTTAAACACGGTAATTTCAAATTTGAATATGCTGTTTGAAATCATTACAAAACCAATAAAATTATTGAAAATCGATATGGTATCGATCAGAAAATATTGTTTTTGACAATTTCCAACAGTTTACACAAAGTTTTATTGCAAATATTAAGTTTTACAAACTTTTGAAAAATATTGAGTTTTCAATGCAAAAGTAAGCATTTCAAGCTAGTTTTTCAACGTTAAACACGGTAATTTCAAATTTGAATATGCTGTTTGAAATCATTACAAAACCAATAAAATTATTGAAAATTGATATGGTATCGATCAGAAAATATTGTTTTTGACAATTTCCAACAGTTTACACAAAGTTTTATTGCAAATATTAAGTTTTACAAACTTTTGAAAAATATTGAGTTTTCAATGCAAAAGTAAGCATTTCAAGCTAGTTTTTCAACGTTAAACACGGTAATTTCAAATTTGAATATGCCGTTTGAAATCATTAGAAAACCAATAAAATTATTGAAAATCGATATGGTATCGATCAGAAAATATTGTTTTTGACAATTTCCAACAGTTTACACAAAGTTTTATTGCAAATATTAAGTTTTACAAACTTTTGAAAAATATTGAAATTTCAATGCAAAAGCAAGCAATTCAAGCTACTTTTCATCGTTAAACACGGTAATTTCAAATTTGAATATGCTGTTTGAAATCATTAGAAAACCAATAAAATTATTGAAAATCGATATGGTATCGATCAGAAAATATTGTTTTTGACAATTTCCAACAGTTTACACAATGTTTTATTGCAAATATTAAGTTTTACAAACTTTAGAAAAATATTGAATTTTCAATGCAAAAGTAAGCATTTCAAGCTAGTTTTTCAACGTTAAACACGGTAATTTCAAATTTGAATATGCTGTTTGAAATCATTAGAAAACCAATAAAATTATTGAAAATCGATATGGTATCGATCAGAAAATATTGTTTTTGACAATTTCCAACAGTTTACACAAAGTTTTATTGCAAATATTAAGTTTTACAAACTTTTGAAAAATATTGAATTTTCAATGCAAAAGTAAGCATTTCAAGCTAGTTTTTCAACGTTAAACACGGTAATTTCAAATTTGAATATGCTGTTTGAAATCATTACAAAACCAATAAAATTATTGAAAATCGATATGGTATCGATCAGAAAATATTGTTTTTGACAATTTCCAACAGTTTACACAAAGTTTTATTGCAAATATTAAGTTTTACAAACTTTTGAAAAATATTGAGTTTTCAATGCAAAAGTAAGCATTTCAAGCTAGTTTTTCAACGTTAAACACGGTAATTTCAAATTTGAATATGCTGTTTGAAATCATTAGAAAACCAATAAAATTATTGAAAATCGATATGGTATCGATCAGAAAATATTGTTTTTGACAATTTCCAACAGTTTACACAAAGTTTTATTGCAAATATTAAGTTTTACAAACTTTTGAAAAATATTGAATTTTCAATGCAAAAGTAAGCATTTCAAGCTAGTTTTTCAACGTTAAACACGGTAATTTCAAATTTGAATATGCTGTTTGAAATCATTAGAAAACCAATCAAATTATTGAAAATCGATATGGTATCGATCAGAAAATATTGTTTTTGACAATTTCCAACAGTTTACACAAAGTTTTATTGCAAATATTAAGTTTTACAAACTTTTGAAAAATATTGAGTTTTCAATGCAAAAGTAAGCATTTCAAGCTAGTTTTTCAACGTTAAACACGGTAATTTCAAATTTGAATATGCTGTTTGAAATCATTAGAAAACCAATAAAATTATTGAAAATCGATATGGTATCGATCAGAAAATATTGTTTTTGACAATTTCCAACAGTTTACACAAAGTTTTATTGCAAATATTAAGTTTTACAAACTTTTGAAAAATATTGAGTTTTCAATGCAAAAGTAAGCATTTCAAGCTAGTTTTTCAACGTTAAACACGGTAATTTCAAATTTGAATATGCTGTTTGAAATCATTAGAAAACCAATAAAATTATTGAAAATCGATATGGTATCGATCAGAAAATATTGTTTTTGACAATTTCCAACAGTTTACACAAAGTTTTATTGCAAATATTAAGTTTTACAAACTTTTGAAAAATATTGAATTTTCAATGCAAAAGTAAGCATTTCAAGCTAGTTTTTCAACGTTAAACACGGTAATTTCAAATTTGAATATGCTGTTTGAAATCATTAGAAAACCAATAAAATTATTGAAAATCGATATGGTATCGATCAGAAAATATTGTTTTTGACAATTTCCAACAGTTTACACAAAGTTTTATTGCAAATATTAAGTTTTACAAACTTTTGAAAAATATTGAGTTTTCAATGCAAAAGTAAGCATTTCAAGCTAGTTTTTCAACGTTAAACACGGTAATTTCAAATTTGAATATGCTGTTTGAAATCATTAGAAAACCAATAAAATTATTGAAAATCGATATGGTATCGATCAGAAAATATTGTTTTTGACAATTTCCAACAGTTTACACAAAGTTTTATTGCAAATATTAAGTTTTACAAACTTTTGAAAAATATTGAGTTTTCAATGCAAAAGTAAGCATTTCAAGCTAGTTTTTCAACGTTAAACACGGTAATTTCAAATTTGAATATGCTGTTTGAAATCATTAGAAAACCAATAAAATTATTGAAAATCGATATGGTATCGATCAGAAAATATTGTTTTTGACAATTTCCAACAGTTTACACAAAGTTTTATTGCAAATATTAAGTTTTACAAACTTTTGAGAAATATTGAATTTTCAATGCAAAAGTAAGCATTTCAAGCTAGTTTTTCAACGTTAAACACGGTAATTTCAAATTTGAATATGCTGTTTGAAATCATTAGAAAACCAATAAAATTATTGAAAATCGATATGGTATCGATCAGAAAATATTGTTTTTGACAATTTCCAACAGTTTACACAAAGTTTTATTGCAAATATTAAGTTTTACAAACTTTTGAAAAATATTGAGTTTTCAATGCAAAAGTAAGCATTTCAAGCTAGTTTTTCAACGTTAAACACGGTAATTTCAAATTTGAATATGCTGTTTGAAATCATTAGAAAACCAATAAAATTATTGAAAATCGATATGGTATCGATCAGAAAATATTGTTTTTGACAATTTCCAACAGTTTACACAAAGTTTTATTGCAAATATTAAGTTTTACAAACTTTTGAAAAATATTGAATTTTCAATGCAAAAGTAAGCATTTCAAGCTAGTTTTTCAACGTTAAACACGGTAATATCAAATTTGAATATGCTGTTTGAAATCATTAGAAAACCAATAAAATTATTGAAAATCGATATGGTATCGATCAGAAAATATTGTTTTTGACAATTTCCAACAGTTTACACAAAGTTTTATTGCAAATATTAAGTTTTACAAACTTTTGAAAAATATTGAGTTTTCAATGCAAAAGTAAGCATTTCAAGCTAGTTTTTCAACGTTAAACACGGTAATTTCAAATTTGAATATGCTGTTTGAAATCATTAGAAAACCAATAAAATTATTGAAAATCGATATGGTATCGATCAGAAAATATTGTTTTTGACAATTTCCAACAGTTTACACAAAGTTTTATTGCAAATATTAAGTTTTACAAACTTTTGAAAAATATTGAATTTTCAATGCAAAAGTAAGCATTTCAAGCTAGTTTTTCAACGTTAAACACGGTAATTTCAAATTTGAATATGCTGTTTGAAATCATTAGAAAACCAATAAAATTATTGAAAATCGATATGGTATCGATCAGAAAATATTGTTTTTGACAATTTCCAACAGTTTACACAAAGTTTTATTGCAAATATTAAGTTTTACAAACTTTTGAAAAATATTGAGTTTTCAATGCAAAAGTAAGCATTTCAACCTAGTTTTTCAACGTTAAACACGGTAATTTCAAATTTGAATATGCTGTTTGAAATCATTAGAAAACCAATAAAATTATTGAAAATCGATATGGTATCGATCAGAAAATATTGTTTTTGACAATTTCCAACAGTTTACACAAAGTTTTATTGCAAATATTAAGTTTTACAAACTTTTGAAAAATATTGAGTTTTCAATGCAAAAGTAAGCATTTCAAGCTAGTTTTTCAACGTTAAACACGGTAATTTCAAATTTGAATATGCTGTTTGAAATCATTAGAAAACCAATAAAATTATTGAAAATCGATATGGTATCGATCAGAAAATATTGTTTTTGACAATTTCCAACAGTTTACACAAAGTTTTATTGCAAATATTATGTTTTACAAACTTTTGAAAAATATTGAGTTTTCAATGCAAAAGTAAGCATTTCAAGCTAGTTTTTCAACGTTAAACACGGTAATAACAAATTTGAATATGCTGTTTGAAATCATTAGAAAACCAATAAAATTATTGAAAATCGATATGGTATCGATCAGAAAATATTGTTTTTGACAATTTCCAACAGTTGACACAAAGTTTTATTGCAAATATTAAGTTTTACAAACTTTTGAAAAATATTGAGTTTTCAATGCAAAAGTAAGCATTTCAAGCTAGTTTTTCAACGTTAAACACGGTAATTTCAAATTTGAATATGCTGTTTGAAATCATTAGAAAACCAATAAAATTATTGAAAATCGATATGGTATCGATCAGAAAATATTGTTTTTGACAATTTCCAACAGTTTACACAAAGTTTTATTGCAAATATTAAGTTTTACAAACTTTTGAAAAATATTGAGTTTTCAATGCAAAAGTAAGCATTTCAAGCTAGTTTTTCAACGTTAAACACGGTAATTTCAAATTTGAATATGCTGTTTGAAATCATTAGAAAACCAATAAAATTATTGAAAATCGATATGGTATCGATCAGAAAATATTGTTTTTGACAATTTCCAACAGTTTACACAAAGTTTTATTGCAAATATTAAGTTTTACAAACTTTTGAAAAATATTGAATTTTCAATGCAAAAGTAAGCATTTCAAGCTAGTTTTTCAACGTTAAACACGGTAATTTCAAATTTGAATATGCTGTTTGAAATCATTAGAAAACCAATAAAATTATTGAAAATCGATATGGTATCGATCAGAAAATATTGTTTTTGACAATTTCCAACAGTTTACACAAAGTTTTATTGCAAATATTAAGTTTTACAAACTTTTGAAAAATATTGAGTTTTCAATGCAAAAGTAAGCATTTCAAGCTAGTTTTTCAACGTTAAACACGGTAATTTCAAATTTGAATATGCTGTTTGAAA
Organism: Acanthosepion esculentum; assembly: GCA_964036315.1. NCBI lineage: Eukaryota > Metazoa > Mollusca > Cephalopoda > Sepiida > Sepiidae > Acanthosepion > Acanthosepion esculentum. The sequence continues at coordinate 8,103 of CAXIWW010000364.1, read as the reverse complement.
TCATTAGAAAACCAATAAAATTATTGAAAATCGATATGGTATCGATCAGAAAATATTGTTTTTGACAATTTCCAACAGTTTACACAAAGTTTTATTGCAAATATTAAGTTTTACAAACTTTTGAAAAATATTGAATTTTCAATGCAAAAGTAAGCATTTCAAGCTAGTTTTTCAACGTTAAACACGGTAATTTCAAATTTGAATATGCTGTTTGAAATCATTAGAAAACCAATAAAATTATTGAAAATCGATATGGTATCGATCAGAAAATATTGTTTTTGACAATTTCCAACAGTTTACACAAAGTTTTATTGCAAATATTAAGTTTTACAAACTTTTGAAAAATATTGAGTTTTCAATGCAAAAGTAAGCATTTCAAGCTAGTTTTTCAACGTTAAACACGGTAATTTCAAATTTGAATATGCTGTTTGAAATCATTAGAAAACCAATAAAATTATTGAAAATCGATATGGTATCGATCAGAAAATATTGTTTTTGACAATTTCCAACAGTTGACACAAAGTTTTATTGCAAATATTAAGTTTTACAAACTTTTGAAAAATATTGAATTTTCAATGCAAAAGTAAGCATTTCAAGCTAGTTTTTCAACGTTAAACACGGTAATTTCAAATTTGAATATGCTGTTTGAAATCATTAGAAAACCAATAAAATTATTGAAAATCGATATGGTATCGATCAGAAAATATTGTTTTTGACAATTTCCAACAGTTTACACAAAGTTTTATTGCAAATATTAAGTTTTACAAACTTTTGAAAAATATTGAGTTTTCAATGCAAAAGTAAGCATTTCAAGCTAGTTTTTCAACGTTAAACACGGTAATTTCAAATTTGAATATGCTGTTTGAAATCATTAGAAAACCAATAAAATTATTGAAAATCGATATGGTATCGATCAGAAAATATTGTTTTTGACAATTTCCAACAGTTTACACAAAGTTTTATTGCAAATATTAAGTTTTACAAACTTTTGAAAAATATTGAGTTTTCAATGCAAAAGTAAGCATTTCAAGCTAGTTTTTCAACGTTAAACACGGTAATTTCAAATTTGAATATGCTGTTTGAAATCATTAGAAAACCAATAAAATTATTGAAAATCGATATGGTATCGATCAGAAAATATTGTTTTTGACAATTTCCAACAGTTGACACAAAGTTTTATTGCAAATATTAAGTTTTACAAACTTTTGAAAAATATTGAGTTTTCAATGCAAAAGTAAGCATTTCAAACTAGTTTTTCAACGTTAAACACGGTAATTTCAAATTTGAATTTGCTGTTTGAAATCATTAGAAAACCAATAAAATTATTGAAAATCGATATGGTATCGATCAGAAAATATTGTTTTTGACAATTTCCAACAGTTGACACAAAGTTTTATTGCAAATATTAAGTTTTACACACTTTTGAAAAATATTGAGTTTTCAATGCAAAAGTAAGCATTTCAAGTTAGTTTTTCAACGTTAAACACGGTAATTTCAAATTTGAATATGCTGTTTGAAATCATTAGAAAACCAATAAAATTATTGAAAATCGATATGGTATCGATCAGAAAATATTGTTTTTGACAATTTCCAACAGTTTACACAAAGTTTTATTGCAAATATTAAGTTTTACAAACTTTTGAAAAATATTGAGTTTTCAATGCAAAAGTAAGCATTTCAAGCTAGTTTTTCAACGTTAAACACGGTAATTTCAAATTTGAATATGCTGTTTGAAATCATTAGAAAACCAATAAAATTATTGAAAATCGATATGGTATCGATCAGAAAATATTGTTTTTGACAATTTCCAACAGTTTACACAAAGTTTTATTGCAAATATTAAGTTTTACAAACTTTTGAAAAATATTGAATTTTCAATGCAAAAGTAAGCATTTCAAGCTAGTTTTTCAACGTTAAACACGGTAATTTCAAATTTGAATATGCTGTTTGAAATCATTAGAAAACCAATAAAATTATTGAAAATCGATATGGTACCGATCAGAAAATATTGTTTTTGACAATTTCCAACAGTTTACACAAAGTTTTATTGCAAATATTAAGTTTTACAAACTTTTGAAAAATATTGAATTTTCAATGCAAAAGTAAGCATTTCAAGCTAGTTTTTCAACGTTAAACACGGTAATTTCAAATTTGAATATGCTGTTTGAAATCATTAGAAAACCAATAAAATTATTGAAAATCGATATGGTATCGATCAGAAAATATTGTTTTTGACAATTTCCAACAGTTTACACAAAGTTTTATTGCAAATATTAAGTTTTACAAACTTTTGAAAAATATTGAATTTTCAATGCAAAAGTAAGCATTTCAAGCTAGTTTTTCAACGTTAAACACGGTAATTTCAAATTTGAATATGCTGTTTGAAATCATTAGAAAACCAATCAAATTATTGAAAATCGATATGGTATCGATCAGAAAATATTGTTTTTGACAATTTCCAACAGTTTACACAAAGTTTTATTGCAAATATTAAGTTTTACAAACTTTTGAAAAATATTGAGTTTTCAATGCAAAAGTAAGCATTTCAAGCTAGTTTTTCAACGTTAAACACGGTAATTTCAAATTTGAATATGCTGTTTGAAATCATTAGAAAACCAATAAAATTATTGAAAATCGATATGGTATCGATCAGAAAATATTGTTTTTGACAATTTCCAACAGTTTACACAAAGTTTTATTGCAAATATTAAGTTTTACAAACTTTTGAAAAATATTGAGTTTTCAATGCAAAAGTAAGCATTTCAAGCTAGTTTTTCAACGTTAAACACGGTAATTTCAAATTTGAATATGCTGTTTGAAATCATTAGAAAACCAATAAAATTATTGAAAATCGATATGGTATCGATCAGAAAATATTGTTTTTGACAATTTCCAACAGTTTACACAAAGTTTTATTGCAAATATTAAGTTTTACAAACTTTTGAAAAATATTGAATTTTCAATGCAAAAGTAAGCATTTCAAGCTAGTTTTTCAACGTTAAACACGGTAATTTCAAATTTGAATATGCTGTTTGAAATCATTAGAAAACCAATAAAATTATTGAAAATCGATATGGTATCGATCAGAAAATATTGTTTTTGACAATTTCCAACAGTTTACACAAAGTTTTATTGCAAATATTAAGTTTTACAAACTTTTGAAAAATATTGAATTTTCAATGCAAAAGTAAGCATTTCAAGCTAGTTTTTCAACGTTAAACGGTAATTTCAAATTTGAATATGCTGTTTGAAATCATTAGAAAACCAATAAAATTATTGAAAATCGATATGGTATCGATCAGAAAATATTGTTTTTAACAATTTCCAACAGTTTACACAAAGTTTTATTGCAAATATTAAGTTTTACAAACTTTTGAAAAATATTGAATTTTCAATGCAAAAGTAAGCATTTCAAGCTAGTTTTTCAACGTTAAACACGGTAATTTCAAATTTGAATATGCTGTTTGAAATCATTAGAAAACCAATAAAATTATTGAAAATCGATATGGTATCGATCAGAAAATATTGTTTTTGACAATTTCCAACAGTTTACACAAAGTTTTATTGCAAATATTAAGTTTTACAAACTTTTGAAAAATATTGAGTTTTCAATGCAAAAGTAAGCATTTCAAGCTAGTTTTTCAACGTTAAACACGGTAATTTCAAATTTGAATATGCTGTTTGAAATCATTAGAAAACCAATAAAATTATTGAAAATCGATATGGTATCGATCAGAAAATATTGTTTTTGACAATTTCCAACAGTTTACACAAAGTTTTATTGCAAATATTAAGTTTTACAAACTTTTGAAAAATATTGAATTTTCAATGCAAAAGTAAGCATTTCAAGCTAGTTTTTCAACGTTAAACACGGTAATTTCAAATTTGAATATGCTGTTTGAAATCATTAGAAAACCAATCAAATTATTGAAAATCGATATGGTATCGATCAGAAAATATTGTTTTTGACAATTTCCAACAGTTTACACAAAGTTTTATTGCAAATATTAAGTTTTACAAACTTTTGAAAAATATTGAGTTTTCAATGCAAAAGTAAGCATTTCAAGCTAGTTTTTCAACGTTAAACACGGTAATTTCAAATTTGAATATGCTGTTTGAAATCATTAGAAAACCAATAAAATTATTGAAAATCGATATGGTATCGATCAGAAAATATTGTTTTTGACAATTTCCAACAGTTTACACAAAGTTTTATTGCAAATATTAAGTTTTACAAACTTTTGAAAAATATTGAGTTTTCAATGCAAAAGTAAGCATTTCAAGCTAGTTTTTCAACGTTAAACACGGTAATTTCAAATTTGAATATGCTGTTTGAAATCATTAGAAAACCAATAAAATTATTGAAAATCGATATGGTATCGATCAGAAAATATTGTTTTTGACAATTTCCAACAGTTTACACAAAGTTTTATTGCAAATATTAAGTTTTACAAACTTTTGAAAAATATTGAATTTTCAATGCAAAAGTAAGCATTTCAAGCTAGTTTTTCAACGTTAAACACGGTAATTTCAAATTTGAATATGCTGTTTGAAATCATTAGAAAACCAATAAAATTATTGAAAATCGATATGGTATCGATCAGAAAATATTGTTTTTGACAATTTCCAACAGTTTACACAAAGTTTTATTGCAAATATTAAGTTTTACAAACTTTTGAAAAATATTGAGTTTTCAATGCAAAAGTAAGCATTTCAAGCTAGTTTTTCAACGTTAAACACGGTAATTTCAAATTTGAATATGCTGTTTGAAATCATTAGAAAACCAATAAAATTATTGAAAATCGATATGGTATCGATCAGAAAATATTGTTTTTGACAATTTCCAACAGTTTACACAAAGTTTTATTGCAAATATTAAGTTTTACAAACTTTTGAAAAATATTGAGTTTTCAATGCAAAAGTAAGCATTTCAAGCTAGTTTTTCAACGTTAAACACGGTAATTTCAAATTTGAATATGCTGTTTGAAATCATTAGAAAACCAATAAAATTATTGAAAATCGATATGGTATCGATCAGAAAATATTGTTTTTGACAATTTCCAACAGTTTACACAAAGTTTTATTGCAAATATTAAGTTTTACAAACTTTTGAGAAATATTGAATTTTCAATGCAAAAGTAAGCATTTCAAGCTAGTTTTTCAACGTTAAACACGGTAATTTCAAATTTGAATATGCTGTTTGAAATCATTAGAAAACCAATAAAATTATTGAAAATCGATATGGTATCGATCAGAAAATATTGTTTTTGACAATTTCCAACAGTTTACACAAAGTTTTATTGCAAATATTAAGTTTTACAAACTTTTGAAAAATATTGAGTTTTCAATGCAAAAGTAAGCATTTCAAGCTAGTTTTTCAACGTTAAACACGGTAATTTCAAATTTGAATATGCTGTTTGAAATCATTAGAAAACCAATAAAATTATTGAAAATCGATATGGTATCGATCAGAAAATATTGTTTTTGACAATTTCCAACAGTTTACACAAAGTTTTATTGCAAATATTAAGTTTTACAAACTTTTGAAAAATATTGAATTTTCAATGCAAAAGTAAGCATTTCAAGCTAGTTTTTCAACGTTAAACACGGTAATATCAAATTTGAATATGCTGTTTGAAATCATTAGAAAACCAATAAAATTACTGAAAATCGATATGGTATCGATCAGAAAATATTGTTTTTGACAATTTCCAACAGTTTACACAAAGTTTTATTGCAAATATTAAGTTTTACAAACTTTTGAAAAATATTGAGTTTTCAATGCAAAAGTAAGCATTTCAAGCTAGTTTTTCAACGTTAAACACGGTAATTTCAAATTTGAATATGCTGTTTGAAATCATTAGAAAACCAATAAAATTATTGAAAATCGATATGGTATCGATCAGAAAATATTGTTTTTGACAATTTCCAACAGTTTACACAAAGTTTTATTGCAAATATTAAGTTTTACAAACTTTTGAAAAATATTGAATTTTCAATGCAAAAGTAAGCATTTCAAGCTAGTTTTTCAACGTTAAACACGGTAATTTCAAATTTGAATATGCTGTTTGAAATCATTAGAAAACCAATAAAATTATTGAAAATCGATATGGTATCGATCAGAAAATATTGTTTTTGACAATTTCCAACAGTTTACACAAAGTTTTATTGCAAATATTAAGTTTTACAAACTTTTGAAAAATATTGAGTTTTCAATGCAAAAGTAAGCATTTCAAGCTAGTTTTTCAACGTTAAACACGGTAATTTCAAATTTGAATATGCTGTTTGAAATCATTAGAAAACCAATAAAATTATTGAAAATCGATATGGTATCGATCAGAAAATATTGTTTTTGACAATTTCCAACAGTTTACACAAAGTTTTATTGCAAATATTAAGTTTTACAAACTTTTGAAAAATATTGAGTTTTCAATGCAAAAGTAAGCATTTCAAGCTAGTTTTTCAACGTTAAACACGGTAATTTCAAATTTGAATATGCTGTTTGAAATCATTAGAAAACCAATAAAATTATTGAAAATCGATATGGTATCGATCAGAAAATATTGTTTTTGACAATTTCCAACAGTTTACACAAAGTTTTATTGCAAATATTAAGTTTTACAAACTTTTGAAAAATATTGAGTTTTCAATGCAAAAGTAAGCATTTCAAGCTAGTTTTTCAACGTTAAACACGGTAATTTCAAATTTGAATATGCTGTTTGAAATCATTAGAAAACCAATAAAATTATTGAAAATCGATATGGTATCGATCAGAAAATATTGTTTTTGACAATTTCCAACAGTTGACACAAAGTTTTATTGCAAATATTAAGTTTTACAAACTTTTGAAAAATATTGAGTTTTCAATGCAAAAGTAAGCATTTCAAGCTAGTTTTTCAACGTTAAACACGGTAATTTCAAATTTGAATTTGCTGTTTGAAATCATTAGAAAACCAATAAAATTATTGAAAATCGATATGGTATCGATCAGAAAATATTGTTTTTGACAATTTCCAACAGTTGACACAAAGTTTTATTGCAAATATTAAGTTTTACACACTTTTGAAAAATATTGAGTTTTCAATGCAAAAGTAAGCATTTCAAGTTAGTTTTTCAACGTTAAACACGGTAATTTCAAATTTGAATATGCTGTTTGAAATCATTAGAAAACCAATAAAATTATTGAAAATCGATATGGTATCGATCAGAAAATATTGTTTTTGACAATTTCCAACAGTTTACACAAAGTTTTATTGCAAATATTAAGTTTTACAAACTTTTGAAAAATATTGAGTTTTCAATGCAAAAGTAAGCATTTCAAGCTAGTTTTTCAACGTTAAACACGGTAATTTCAAATTTGAATATGCTGTTTGAAATCATTAGAAAACCAATAAAATTATTGAAAATCGATATGGTATCGATCAGAAAATATTGTTTTTGACAATTTCCAACAGTTTACACAAAGTTTTATTGCAAATATTAAGTTTTACAAACTTTTGAAAAATATTGAATTTTCAATGCAAAAGTAAGCATTTCAAGCTAGTTTTTCAACGTTAAACACGGTAATTTCAAATTTGAATATGCTGTTTGAAATCATTAGAAAACCAATAAAATTATTGAAAATCGATATGGTACCGATCAGAAAATATTGTTTTTGACAATTTCCAACAGTTTACACAAAGTTTTATTGCAAATATTAAGTTTTACAAACTTTTGAAAAATATTGAATTTTCAATGCAAAAGTAAGCATTTCAAGCTAGTTTTTCAACGTTAAACACGGTAATTTCAAATTTGAATATGCTGTTTGAAATCATTAGAAAACCAATAAAATTATTGAAAATCGATATGGTATCGATCAGAAAATATTGTTTTTGACAATTTCCAACAGTTTACACAAAGTTTTATTGCAAATATTAAGTTTTACAAACTTTTGAAAAATATTGAGTTTTCAATGCAAAAGTAAGCATTTCAAGCTAGTTTTTCAACGTTAAACACGGTAATTTCAAATTTGAATATGCTGTTTGAAATCATTAGAAAACCAATAAAATTATTGAAAATCGATATGGTATCGATCAGAAAATATTGTTTTTGACAATTTCCAAC
>CAXIWW010000363.1:57500-67500 GCA_964036315.1 Acanthosepion esculentum | reverse complement strand
GTCGAGATCATCGTCCCTAATCACACAACGTATTTAATTGTGAATTTCATCTTTTCTATGACTGTATAGCATGTACTTCGCCAGCGCTACATGCAGGTTAGAATTGGTTGAATTCATCGTGGTAGACCGCCAGTGGACGGCAGGAGACGTGAATTGAGGCCATGGTATAATTTATATCGTGGTAGACCGCACACTGTAAGTGTACTTTTTGTTGCCATGGGTTGAAGAAAAGATGCATTCCTATCCCCTCCCTCCCGCTTCCCACGCACACACCGTGGTATTTGTGAAAATGTGAATGTAATGAATCCCACCGGAATTCGAACTCGTCTCGCCGATTTCTCGGTTCGTGCCGCTAACTGTGGCACCGTTTAGGATGTTCAGGTAGGACATATCACTGGCACTGCAACTAACCGCGTCCTGTCTGATGTTCTACCACTAAGCTCTCTAGTTGCAATAGTTTTCGGGCGATAAATATCGACGCCGAAGCCAACAACAGGGCCTCCATTTTGATTTACGGTCTTGTCTTTTCTTACCGCCAACGGCGTTTGTTCATTTCCCCAGCGCTGCTAATGACATCTTTAGAGATGACATCGACAAATAAATTGTAAAGAACACAACCAATTACTAAAACGATAAAAAAAAAGAAAGAAAGAAAATGAATGTGCCTTTAAATAAAAGAAAATAAAGAATGAGTTTAACGGTGAAGAATGGTGATTTCGAAACATTAAGACAAGTGCATAAATTTATTTCTAGAATGTGCCTGTGTGTCTTGGCTCAATGGATAAGGCGATTTTAATTTTTTTTTTTAACCAATTGTAATCTCGTACACAATGACTTGTAGAAAAAACTTCGCAAATCATACTGTTGAATATATGATCTTAAGAAAGGCGATGATATTTTATTCATAAAAAATGATAGTCGAAAAGAAAAATTATTTCCAACAACTGATATTAAAATATCCCGCAACTAGGGGTGGGAGACAAAAATATTTTCCTAGTTCGGCGTAAAATTGGTGACCGGCTCCCCAAACAAAGCCAGGTTGTATTTTAATTCTCTCTGTCGACACAAAGCAACTTTTTTTGTATATTTTAACACGAGTTGTTGAAAATAATTTTTCTTTTCAACTATAATTTTTATTTAGTTTTATTTGCCGACGATATTATTTTTTTCTGAAGATGTGTCGGCCGAAAGGTACCTTAAATTTTAATCGTCGTGATACTTTTGTATCGTTTTTCATGAATTAAATACAGTGTAACCCGGATATAAGAGTTGTCGGGACCGGAGAAGAAGTCTCTTATATCCGGGTTTGGTCTATTTTGTTTAGGTAAGTATGGCTCTAATTTGGGACCAGAGAACATTTCTCTTATATCCGGGTCTCTTATATCCGCGTTACACTGTATTACACTTCCTAAAGATCATTTTATCCTGGTGTAGCAAGAATAATCTGTTTATACACGTTAAATCCTATGAAAAGATGGTTCTAGTCATAACCCGAGTTTCTCGCTCATGCGATCGTCAGACGACTTTTTTTTTTCTCTTTTTTTTTTTGCTCGATCTAGGATTCGAGCATTTCACTTTACTGAGTAGGTAAGTATGCCTTAGGTATTTTTTTTTTTTTTAATATTGTAGATTTTATTCGAGACTGGAGTTTTAGGTTTTGATAAGTAGTCCGTTGGTTCCATCAACTGTTTTTCTTATATATATTTCTTCAAACGTTATTTTTAGTGGATAACCATATTTGAGTAGACGCTCCGTGTATTTATTAAACAGTATAAGGATCCAGCAAAGGCCAACTAAAAAAGAAAGAAGTATGCTTTTTTATTGTTTCTATGTATACATATAAATATATATATATATATATATATATATATATATATATATATATATATATATACACACACACACACGTATTTAAATAAACGCCCCGTTTAAATAAAATTTAAGTAAATTAAACAGTATATTTTTTGGTTTTCATCTAGCGGCTTCAATATTCAAGAATTCAAGAAAGCTCATTAAAAAAATTATGCGCTCTGCGGTAGGATTTGAACTTTCTCTCTAGCACCCTGGGCAGAGAGAGAGAGAGCCGTTGTTAAATCAAACGTGCTTTAAACGACTCGGTCACGAAGAGCCTTTGCTGTTCAACCAAGACTGAGTCGTGCTATTAAGTGAAATCCCTCTCTGAAAATTTTTATATCCAGGTGTAAACTTTATAATACAATAAAAGGTTTATCTCTCGGCTGAATAATGTTAATTTCAGCATCTCGACTCCAGATTTTTGTAGCTGGACACTCCGAGAATCACTCCGTCCACTCGTCAGGTAGTATCAACAATAAATGAATTAATAAATGAGTCCCAAAAATGATCTATCGGATAAGTTTTGCAGATACACCGTTCGTCAGCGTCAAATAATGCATAGAAATGATGAAATGTTAACAGCCTTATAAAGATGAAATTAATAGAAAATCTGTCCATGGAATGTTCAGTATCGTTCTGTAGAGCCACGACGTTTCTAATGCCTCTAGTTTTTTCCTCGTCCGTGGTGGGTGGGTCCAACATTTACTACCGTATTAGAGGAGTGCTATTGTAGAGACACAAACCTAATGTAAACGGAAGTTAACGCTTCCGAGTCAAAAACGCGAATGACGAATATACGTTCGTACGCAAGTAGACATGACGCAGAACTCCTGTTTATTTCAACTTAAAAAAAAACATATATGAAATTCGGATCGTATATTTCAGCCAATCAGAACTGCCCGCCAAAAAAAAATCGGAAAGCCGGAAGATCCAGATTTTTTTTTTTCCAACAAAGTGTATATAAAGGAAAGCTGAATTATCTTCAGAACCACTGTCATTGGGCCCCTTTTATTTCTGTCCCTATTTTTCTTTAAGTTTAATTCCCCATCCCCTCCCTCGTTAGGTGGTCAGTGATACGAGTTCTCTGGTGGATGCGGAGTGAATTTCTTTTCGTGTGTGATTTTTCGTATTTGTTGTTGTGTCTGAATCAGTGCGTGAGTGCTTCGGATGAACGAATGTTTTATATTATTATAGTCCCGCATAAATTTCGTCCGGTTAACTGATGTTTCTGACACATTTAGTGATTATGGGGGTTTTTTTTTTTATTATTAACATGATTTTGTTTAGTTTCTTGTAAATAGTTTTTATTTCATATTGTAAATACTCATTGGGGCTAGTTTTTTAAAATTTTTAGATTGTTGTTTTATTCCCCTCCCCCCACAGACGATATATTGTACATATGGGGACTAGTTATTATTTTCATGGAGACATTGAGGTATTATGGTGGATGTGGTGAGAAAGGTAAGAATGTGTTGTTTTGGTGTAAGGAATATTGTTAGTATGATTGGGTCAGCGTTTGTGGCTAGCTAAGTTTAAAAGTTAAGACAGAAGAACGACCTCTTCCCCATTTCGGCCTTGTGCCACATTTTCTGTATTTTACAGAAATAAATATTCTTTTTTCTAACCACTGATACTGGAAGATACGTCGGTGATTTCTTTAATACGTTCTCAAGTACCTAACACGTAGGACTTGATTTTTGTAAATTGATAGAAACGTTTTCTCTTGTACACACAACAGCAGAGATATTATATGATTTTCTTTCGCATAAATATCCAGTAAAAAAACAAAACACACCAATAAATTAGTCTAATATTTTCTTACTAACACTCGTACAGACATTTCTGAACACAAGGAACTTTACTTATGCATCAAGTACCAAAATTCCTGTAAATTATCGTTATATAAAATTATTTCCATTCTCTACGGTTTTTTTAAAAAAACTATTATCGAAAAGGCCGTAATCCTGCAAAAATATCACACAGTAATCCAGCACTCGTGTCTTTGTTTCTAATTAAATTTTCCAGTTTCTCAGCACCTTAGCTTTTGGAATACTTCTTTCGCTAGTTTTTTTTTTTTTTTTTTTTTTTTTTTAAGCGTATCACCCCAAGCAAGGCTGGAGGCCACTATCACGCATGGGGTTACAGAAGGGTTGGAGGAAGAGCAGATAGGAGTGGTAAAGGAGAGGGTGAGGAGAAAGAGAAAGACAGTGGGTCGATGAAGGCAAGGGGGTTACAGAAGATTTGGAGCGAGAGCAGATAGGAATGAAAGATGAAAGGATGTGGAGAAGGGAAGTGGATAGATCAAGGCAACTGGAGATGTCGATTGACGCTACACTTAAACCGTTGGAGATTGTATTTGTCAGGGAAACAGTAACAGGGAAGGTAGTTCCATAGGCGAGATGAGCGAGACATGGAGCTATTGGAGTAGAAGAGACGTCTACATCTAACAGTTTCAAGGGTGAAGGGGTGGGAACGGGATGCCAGCCTCGTAGGACGTTTAAATTCACGAGGCCTAGGGACAAGCGAAAGCAGCTCCTCGGAGCAATTACCGTGAAAGTACTTGTAAAAAAGGCAGAGCGTAGTTCAATGCCTGTTCGGTTCCCGGTGTCATATTTTCCATCCTCTGTTAAAATGCTTCCCCGATATTTAAACTTCTGCACCTGCTGGATGTTGACAACCCCAATTCGTAACTCGCATCTTGGGCTTTTTCTCTTATTGATGACCAGACTTTCTGTCGTATAGCAGTTGATGTTTAGTCCTTTTTTTCTCACTTTCTTCTACCCCCACACTCCGTCTTGGAAACTATTACTACATTGTTTTTGTTAGCATTCAATTTGGGTTGGTTGATTTTGTTGAGCGGCATATTAATCTCTGTGTTATTTCATGCCAAAATGTAAATATTTTGAACGCAATTGTGTGCTTTCAACTACATATATAATGTATTACTGGTCATTTCGCTTTAAAAATGTATTACTATTCATTTTACTGCCAATAGATATCGTTGGTAGTTTTACTATAAAAATGTATTTCCTAGTGTTTTGTTTTGGTTTAGGGATGCACTATTTTTCGTAGCTGGGACCCTAACAGATGCTATCACAAGGGTGAACTTGGGAAAAACAGAAATTAAGAGGTGGTTCTACGCTCCTTAACACAACCAATCTCCCGAACAGTGACCTTGCTGCCTGATGTAGTTTATCGTCATACCCAGGATTTATTCAATTGGGATGAATATTTTTTATGCTATCTCAAGAATATTCCGAAGAGCACTATTTCTATATATTTTATAAATTGGAATATCCATTGATTTCTATTTAAATGGAAAAGAGTTTATAGTCTTAGAATAAACCCAGAAAAACTAAATCAACATGCCTAATGCTTTTCCCGAGGTGCTCAGCATAAGTGGTATTCGTTTAAATATGAGGCATTATAATTAGAAAATATTATTAATGTTATTTGTCCACGCAAAATACAATGTTTATTTGGCTCCCCCATGAGGGCTAATACAACACAAGGTCCGCTTTAATGTGGGGGTCACACATGCGCCAGTGTGTGTTAAGGCAAAAATTATTCCGTCCCATTGGGCTTTTCCGCGCAGACGTGAGAGCTGGGTTCAGAAATCTACTCTGTTCGCGCAATAAGGTGGTATCGCCCGAGAGACGGATCCCTAGGGACTAGACACGCTTCAGTTCTGCACAAAAGACTATGGTCGTTTCAAATTGGGCTCAAAGTAACTGCGCCGATTGAATATGGTTCACGCAAATATCTTCATTAGTGGTTAGATTGTGACGTATTTCCCCAGTAAATGAAAGGACGACACCTGATTGGTTGGTTGAACCCTGTCGTATTTCTCCAATTAAATGTTGGTATAAGGTTATATTGTGTTTAAGAAAAAAAAACTTTTTAGATTCTTCTGTGATTATCTGCCGTTAGCTTTATTTTTAAGATTTGGTAAATGTGCATAGTTTTGAAAGGAACTTATATATCTCCGAATATATTTCAAAGAAAGATGACATCACTCACTCTCTCTCTCTCTTTCTATATCTCTCTTTCTCTATATCTCTCTTTCTCTATATCTCTCTTTCTCTATATCTCTCTTTCTCTATATCTCTCTTTCTCTATATCTCTCTTTCTCTATATCTCTCTTTCTCTATATCTCTCTTTCTCTATATCTCTCTTTCTCTATATCTCTCTTTCTCTATATCTCTCTTTCTCTATATCTCTCTTTCTCTATATCTCTCTTTCTTTCTTTCTCTCTCTTTCTCTATATCTCTCTCTTTCTCTATATCTCTCTTTCTTTCTTTCTCTCTCTTTCTCTATATCTCTCTTTCTTTCTCTATATCTCTCTCTCTTTCTCTATATCTCTCTCTCTTTCTCTATATCTCTCTCTCTCTTTCTCTATATCTCTCTCTGACGATAATAATTTAGTGATAGAAATCTTATTAACCCATAGCTTGGGGAGAAGAGATGTATTAGTACTTAAGTGAATGTAATGAACTCGACTGGAATTCGAACTCGGCACTCTGATTCATCAATCCGAGCCGCTATCCACAGTGCCTCCACTATATAGATAAATAACGCCTTCCTGATACATCCTTAAAATGCTAAATTACTTGATGTTATAAATAAACTAAAACTCGAACCTGCAACTGAATTCACGTAAGAAAAAGCTGCATAAATTGTTACCTTTTCTTGATATTCTGTTAATTCGAACTGATAGGTGTTTGAAAATGAACAACTGAAAAATACCTCATCAATTTTTTATTCATATGCCCACAATAAGTTAAAATCATTAATAATTGCTGGCTTTTATTCGAGAGCCTTTCGAAGTGTCAGCTCTAAATATCTACAGGGTGAAGAAAAATAGATTGAAAATATTTTTTGGAGATTATCTACTGTCTTTGCCAAAAGAAAAACCGTCCTGGGTATGACGATAAACTACATCCGGCAGCAAGGCATCTGATCGAGAGGTTTTGAGGAACCACTTCTTAATTGCTGTTGTTCCCAGCTCCACTCTGACCCGAGGTGGTAGCACCTGTTAGGGACCCAACTATGGGTAAATAGTTAAGACTATGAAAGTATAAAAATACATTTTTATAGTAAGAAATACCTTCATTTAAAAAAAAATTAGCAACAATACATTTGACTGTCAACAAAAAACCCTCTTTACAAAAATACGTCAATGAAACCTGATCAACAAACTGTTTTTTGTTTTGTTTTGTTTTGTTTTTTGACAAAATGTACATGTTCTATTGATACCAATCTATTTTTAAATTTCTTGTCGGCATTAAATAACCCATTGAGATTGATAAGTCGTAAAACAAAATAAATAAACCCAAAAGAAAAACGTCTATAAGAACAAAGTAATGCAAGCAAAAACAAACTCTGGGCTCGTTTTTATTACCTACAGACTCTGGGCTCGTTTTTATTACCTACAGACTCTGGGCTCGTTTTTATTACCTACAGACTCTGGGCTCGTTTTTATTACCTACAGACTCTGGGCTCGTTTTTATTACCTACAGACTCTGGGCTCGTTTTTATTACCTACAGACTCTGGGCTCGTTTTTATTACCTACAGACTCTGGGCTCGTTTTTATTACCTACAGACTCTGGGCTCGTTTTTATTACCTACAGACTCTGGGCTCGTTTTTATTACCTACAGACTCTGGGCTCGTTTTTATTACCTACAGACTCTGGGCTCGTTTTTATTACCTACAGACTCTGGGCTCGTTTTTATTACCTACAGACTCTGGGCTCGTTTTTATTACCTACAGACTCTGAAACGAATAAATATTGTTAATCTCAATATAAAAATTGTCAAAATCACTTCAAAACGAGTTTAATCAAAAATAAGATTTAATCAAAAGTGTAAAATAGTTGATTTGACATCAGAAGCAGGAAAATGTAAACAGTGGCACCCTCACCTGCAAAAATATGCGACATTTCGGGACAATTTTGACAATTTCTCTGGTATACAATTCTACTAAAAAATATTTTAGATTTTTTTTTTCCTTTTTGTTATATTCTAGTTTTTTGTTTTTTTTTGGGGGGGGGGTTCTCGTACGATCATCAAAATTAAAGCAAGGTCGAGCCCGGTCAATATCTAGACGGGTGACCACTTGGGAATACCAGGTGTTACAAGCTTAGTTGTGCGAGTGGTGTAATGGATAACGGCTCAGAAATTGGAAATCGGAGAGCCGAGTTCCAACTCCAGTCGGGTTCATTAAATTCACTTACGCGCAACTATCTTTGAGAAAGGTATAAATTCACTTCTCCTCACGCCCACCCCAGTTATGGCTTTATCCGTAGGACTTGTATCACTAAATCATTAGAAATTTTTACAAACTAGAAATATTTTTGTTATATTCCGTGCTAATAGAAATATATACTTGAAAAAACAAGATGAATAAAATAAGTAAAAACAAAACAAAACCATACAACAAGAATAAAGATAACATTTTTGCACAAGGTCGTCGCAAGTCAATCCAGTAGTGAGTATTGAGTGAAATTATAAGAGTCTATCGTCTTCAATTACTTTAAAGTACTTTCATTAAAAATCGTTTTGAATTAATGCAGTTATTGATATAATAGAAGTAGTCTGTATTTACAAAATCGAATATAGCCGAAGACATGAAGGAGGAAAACAGGCAACAGGAAGACCCACTTCAGACCACAGTTATTTTGGAGTTTTTGAAATTCAATTTCTCAGTGTGCTACCAGGGATGTAAAAGAGGATACATTTATAAAGCAATTGTTAACTTTGATGAACATTGGTGGAAAGATCAACGAAAAATAAAAACCCAGTAAAAATCGCTATTTTTCGCTATTTACGCGGGTTTTCACTATATGGGTGGATTCAATTATCAAGTTAAATGAATGTTAAACAATTTATTGTTGACTACAATTGAGTGAAGTTTGTATTAGATTGCTTGAAAATTGAGGGAGTTTCTAGTTTAAAATTTGTGTTGAAATCGATTTTTCGTTTTTCGCAGTTTTGTGCTAAACGCAGTGACATAGAAATAAAAAAATCGTCATCGTTGAGCTCGTCATAATAAAATTAACCTACATACCGAGTTTGAATAAAATCTGAGGAGAAAAGATCAATTTATCGATTTTTGATCGACTTTACCGATTATTGATCTTTTTTAAATTATCGATTTTTTTGCGCTAAGAACCTATCTCTTACATTGTACATGGTATGTGCAAAGTTTAGTCAAAATCGGTCTGATGAATCTCTAGTGAAAAGGTATCACACAGACAAAAAGACACACAAAGATACACAGACATACTCAGTTATATATATATATATATATATATATATATATATATATATATATATATATATATATATATATAATCAACAATATATTTTTTAACAAAATGAGAAACACATTACTTCTTTTAACTTAAAACGTTACATCATTGGTCATAGATGTTTGAGTAGATATCTCTGTTTTAGTCCATATAAATCTATGTCTATCGGCCTGTGCCTTACATGGCTCAACGTTGAAAAAAGTACACCGGACTAGACAGTGGTTCTCCACTGTAAGGTGGGGTGCGTCCTTTCGAACCCTAACAAAACAGTTTCATTATTTTCAAATGTACAGCCTGGTATACGTAAATTTACATTGTTTAAAAAAAACGAGAAGTCTACTCAGACATTTATCTAGTGTAAGTTGATAATAAAATTTAAAAATTCCCTCCAGCAATTTTTTCCCTACTTAAAGCAAACTATGACATATCTGTATTTAAGATTTCACAACAAAAAAAGATAGATATTGATTTTTAGGAAGCTAATCAGCTAATGGAATGTTGTTTTGGTCAGATTGCTTTAAGGTATGTACACGGCGACCTACGCTAAAAAAAGTACCCGCCATTATTAGCAAGATGGCGTACAAAAAACGACCGTCTTTTCTGGAATTTCATTCACAACTAAATAAAATTTTAAAAGGAAAAAACAAAGAAATCACTTGCATTGTGCTATGTCTTCACTGCCTTGAATTAAGATAACAAAATCAATAATTAAATATTATGTCGATTAGGGAGCATGTAATCTAGTTGAAATAGGTAGTGGGCAGATGAGCTGGATCTCTAACTCACTACTACCTTACTGCAGCCACTGAAGATTCTCAGCGTACGTATGTATATA
>CAXIWW010000363.1:37500-47500 GCA_964036315.1 Acanthosepion esculentum | reverse complement strand
AATAAGGACGAAATTAAAAATATAAAATCAACTTATGAAAAAACACAGGCTAAATTTTATATACGATCTCAAGATTAATAACAAAATGTCATTTCTTATCGTCGATATAGAACTAAAATCCAAAGTATTTACAACTATTACGAATTTTTGTCTTCTCAACTACCATAGCCAATGCCCGGAAAGATAAAATAGCAGTGATGTTTTTTTGTTTTTGTTTTACGTTTTTTTTTGGGGGGGGGGGTAAAAAAATCCCTATATAGATAATACCTAAATTCTTCTTAAGGAGAGGAAGAGATTTTGGATGAAAAGGCGTGGGTAAGTTTTTAACGAAACTATTCCAATATCTTTCTCTCCCTTCTGCTTTCATTTTTATCCGTTCCTGTCATTTATTGACTCCCACTACATATATATATATATATATACATACACACATATATATATATATATATATATATATATATATATATATATATATATATATATACACACATATATATGTGTATGTATATATATATATATATATATATATATATATATATACACACACACACCATAAAAGTTTATTTTCTTTTCCTTCTTGTCTGTCTTTTTTTAAATTAATTTATTTCCTGTGTTCGGTGCATTTAAACCAGTCTGAAGATGCAGTGTAAAAAAACCAACAGCAAAATAAATTTCTGTTTATAACTGGAAAATTCAAATGTAAGGTTTTTCTTTGAATTTTCTTCTCAATTATAACACTAGCCATTTTCAAAGACGTCGTTAGTTTTTTTAATGTTTTTTTGTTTTTTTAATATCGCTTGTTGAATTTTTTGACTCCAATATTGAAAATGTAAACGTAAAAAAATAGTCAACACAGAACATATATTGGCTTTCAGTGACTCTCTGCTTAATTTGCTCTAGGCAAGTGCGGTGGTGGTATAGACCTGTCCTTTCACATGGCCTCATAGAAAAATATACAAGGTGTAAATCCGCTCGGCGTATGCCTCGAGCATGTAAATACAGCCGGCGTATGCCTCGAGCATTTAAATCCAGCCAGCGTATGCTAGGAGTTCCAGTCAGCGTATACCTTCAGAGTGTAAATCATGTCAGCGTATGCTACGAGCTCCGGTAGGCCTATGCCTCGAGCATGTAAATCCGGTCGGTATATGTTAAATCTTTGAACGCCTTTGCCAATTTCAGTATTGTCTCTTTGTTTTTTAGTTGTTGTTTTTTTTTTGGGGGGGGGGTATTTTGTCCTGAATTTCTGAGATGCGCCGAGTTTACGGCCACATTACATTGAAACACTAGATCCAGTCCAATCAACGAAGTTAAGCAACGTGGAGCCCAGTCAGTACCAGGGTGAGTAACCGCTTGAAAATAAGTTGCTGTAAGATTGGATGTACTGTTCGTGTAATGGATAATGGCACGGAAATGTTAATCGGAGAGCCGAGTTCCAATTCCCGTTGGGTTCTTTGTTCTTTTACGCACAAATAGCCTTGGAAACGGTATGAATTCACCTCTTCCCTCATATATGGGTTAATTAGTAAAAATTGTATCACTTAAATCATTATTATCTCAAAATAATAAATGAATAAAATTCTGTACAAAATATTTAACATTTCGGCATAAAATAACCTATGAAAGTGTTGATATGCCGCTAAAAAATACAAGTGTGTATATATATATATATATATATATATATATATATATATAATTTTATTATAGGATATTACATTCAAACATATGTAATCGCTACATAAATGCATACCATTACACCTTATCAGGCGGTGGTAAATGATGGTAATTATCATTTTAAAATTTATTTACAATTTCTTTTCCCGCGAAAAAGAAAAGAATATTAGGAAAGCAAGAAAGAAAGACATAATATATAGTCGCATCTAAAAAGAAAAAAAGAAAGACACTAGATGTAGTCGAGAAAATAAAGAAAGACAAGACACAATCTCTTCTAAAAAAAAAAAAAGGAAGGAAGAAAAGAAGAGCGAGAAGGAAAGAAAGACACCAGATATAGTCTCTTCTCCGAAGAAAAAGAAGAGGTAAATATAAACATGATACAAAAATGTAAAGAAGCTAGAAATGATATGATGAGAATCGGTTAACCAATCAAAACTAGTTTAATGTTGTGAAGGATTCTAACACCGGATACATGCAGTCTACTTGAAATAGAATTTTGATACAATGTAACAATAAATAAACGGTTGACATTTTCAGTGACGAGGCAGCATAATTTAACAATAATTATTTAAGAGTATATAAATAATAAACCCTTTCAAGAAATAAAAGAAAGAACAGAACAAATTTATAAAATTACAAAACAAAAATAGAAAATTAAATAAAAAAATAATAATAAAAATAAATAACTATACTAACCAAACTGTAAAAGTTTATAGATAGAATAAATAAATCATAAAAAATAAAATAAGATAATAAATTATGTAAAACAAACTAAAAATATGATATATATATATATATATATATATATATATATATATATATATATATATATATATATATATATATTATAATAGTGAAAACGAACACTTAAAATACTATACTGACATTTATTTCATTATAATCAAAGACACGATTCCGAACTCTTCAGACTGAATCTTACACATATGTAAATGAACAAGGATTTTACTAGGATTGAAAAACACAACCATAACATATAATATGTTAAATAGGCAGATTCAAATTTAGCGGGGTGGGACGGAAAGAAAGGGTATGAATTAAGAAAGGGAGAAGGTAAAGGAGGGAATGGTGAAAATATTCAAAACTAACAACGGGAGAAATATTTATTTAAGTTGTTATAGGCATCCTGTCCAAATTTCTATTATATATTATTTGCCCTGTTTTTGACATTGAGGTCTCTTTTGGAATTTCCATACGGATTACCAGATATATACATACATACATACATATATATATATATATATATATATATATATATATTATTTTTATGTATATATATATATATTATTTTTATGTATATATATATATATTATTTTTATGTATATTATATATATTATTTTTATGTATATATATATATTATATATATTATTTTTATATATATATATATATATATATTATATATACTATTTTTGATATATACTATTTTTGATATATATATATATTATTATATATATATATATTTTGATATATATATATTATTTTATATATATAAATTATATTTTATATATTATATAATATATTATATAATATATATGATATATAGTATATTATATATTTTATATATAATATATAATATATTTTATATATAATATATTTTATATTATATATATTATATATATACATATATATTATATATATATTATATAATATTATATATTATATAATATATTGTATAATATATATATTGTATAATATATATATTGTATAATATATATATTGTATAATATATTATATATATAATATATTGTATAATATATATATATTGTATAATATATTATATATATTATATAATGTATAATATATATTATGTAATATATTGTATAATATATATTATGTGATATATTGTATAATATATATTATATAATATATATTATGTAATATATTGTATAATATATTATATATTATATATTATTATATTAGTAAAACGTGCAGCACTGTGACCATTCCTATCGAAGAAAGAAGATACTAAAATTGCGTAAAAAAATTTAGATTTCGGCATTAAATAACCTATAGGAGTGTTGTATGCCGCTAAAGATAAACCGCTAATGCACCTCTCAATTGCTATCGTTCCCAGGTTGAACTTAAGCCTGGGTGTTGGCACCTGTTAGGATCCCAGCTATGGCCAAATAGTGAAATCCCAAACAAAACACAATGAAGTATAAAAATACAAGCTAGCTATATATATATATATATATATATATATATATATATATATATATATAGTAATTCCCCATGTATAATACCCCTCTGAAATTGCAGTGCTTCTACTCGCACATAATACGCACCCCTTGTTTGGTAATCAAACCCTATATATTGTACCTCTCCAATTTCATTACGGCCAGTGTTTCCTACTCTTATTCAAGGTGTAATTGAAGATATTTATCAAAATTTCCGATCATCACGATTCTAAAAGGAAACGGAAATACCTATATTGTGCCTACTGCGCAGGCTCATTAAACTGTTTTTGTTCGATAAAATGTGCAATCTACCGGATCTGCATGTACTTTTTTATGTAATTTTTCACAAAAAATTATTTTAAACAATAATATTATTCTAATATATTTTTATGATAATTCTTAATTTATTTTCCATTTGTACATATTGTTAGGTACATATGATTGTATTTGACATACTTATGGGTTCGCGATCGCCGAATGTGTCAAATTGTCGCATGTTTGAGGTGAGTAGCCATTTTGCAACTGAAATCAACATATGAAACGACAATTTTTCAAAGATGCTTTTGTTGCTGTCCCGTGTGTGTGTGTGTGTGTGTGTGTGTGTATATATATTTGAACTTTATTTCATTTCTTCATCAGCTTCAGATCCTTAGCTATGATTAATTCATGACGAATATGTCATTTTCGCTTATGATCGATTTCATCGCGTTTCTTTTGTTAAGCTTCGAGAGTAATTATACATTTTTGTTGACTGCAATAAAAACTTCTGAAAATTCCAGTAAGATATCTTTAATTGCTTTTAAGATACGTTTCAAAGCTTCATCTAAGAATTGAGCAATTTTGCTGTTACACGATTTGGACAGTTTTGCTGTTACACCTGCTGTATAAAATGACCGAAAATACATAGTCATAATACAATGAGCAACAATACGTCTTATCTGTAGTTGAAGGTAAACAATTGCGTTCAAAATATTTAGATTCGTGCATTAAATAACCCATAGAGTTTTTGAACAAAAAAATTAGCCGTCCAACATCTTTATTTAATATCAGTCTTGGGTGATGTCGGTGGTATTAATCCGTGGAGTTAAATATTTTTTTATTATATCCCCCCCACTAGAGCAGTGGTTCCCAAACGATTTTAAGCCATATTCCATTTTGGTATTTCTAAAATTCTGGTGCCCCCTGTAATATTTAATTCTTACATGCCAATCAGACATGTACTTACATACACAGAAACTATTTTTTGTATGCGTACTGTGGATGCATCTTATGTATTAACAGGCATGAACATTAACACTCTCCCTCAGACTCACTAGAAAACAATTCACTGTTAATAACTCATTCTCGAATGGTCCCCTTATTCTGTTGGTATAGTAAGCGCCCCATGTTGGGAATCATTGAATGCCATAATTATTATAAGAGAATATAATTTACTTAGACGGAAAATTCTCGAGAGTGCCGCTATCGAATTTTATCAAAATATAAACCTGCGTCATGGATTTTTCAGATATCTCCAATTCCTGAAACAATTACTACTTTCCCAACCCAACATACATGTTTGTAAAAATTCTATAAAATTAAGAGAAAACGGTTAAATTTAAAAACTTCTACTATTTAAAATATTAAATGCATACATTAATTTCCCAAACTAAGATAATTTAAATAATAATTAGATTTTATATTTAAAAAAAAATGCCCCCACCCCGCCACGCTTCCGTTGTCCATGGTGAAAAGTTTGTTTGTTTTTTTTTTTTGCTTTGGAGAAAACAATCTTTTCCTAATTAAGAAAAGTGAATGCTTTTTTATAATTCTTTTTATTTATTTTTTTTAAATTTTTTTATTTATTTTTTTTTTGTATTAGAATAAGATAGACGTGAAGTGTAAGAGACATATTAAGAGAGAAACTTTCGAAGCGAACAGAAAAATAGAGAGACGGAAGAAGTATATAAATGAGTGGAGAAATTATTTTGGGTGGAAGTTTTAAGTAGAACGATGACAACAATGCTATTTTTTTTTTTTACTTTATATTAGAGACTCCACTATCGAAGAGTTATCTCCCTTCTACGTCAACTTTTTTCTTTTTTTTTTTTTTTTTTTTTGTAACGTTCATTGACAGGTTAAGTTAACCTTGCGTCAAACTTGGATCAGGCCCACTATTATCGAATGGTCATAATTTCTTCCCTTATTGGACCAGAAATATGGCCACGTTCTGGATGCGGATAAAAACAAACCAAAATCAATGTGAAAAGGAGACACGTATGAATAAAAAGAACAATTGATGGACATGAATTCAAAAAGTAAAGATCTAATAAAAAGAAAACGGGCTAATCTGCTATGCTAGGAAAAAGGACAAAAAAACAAAACAATGAAGAACCAGAAAGAAGAAATAAAATCGGTAAGGAGAGATAATAAAAATTTTAGTAACAAAAGTAGGGGGAAGAATAGCCGTATTGACTTAGAAAGAAAAGGCTTGCTGGATGGAAGAGAAATAAATAACGCTTGCAATTTTCAAGGAAGGGATGAATGAAAGACAAAAACGAAATGAAGTATAAATCCTTGAACGAAATAGATTTATTTCCTTCTTAGGCCTGCGATTCAAAGTGATATTTGTTCCATTTGTCTTGTTAATACACCGAGTTACATGGATTAATACTGTGTCCGTTATTTTCCACGGAAACTGAATGAATTGCATGCATGTATTCCGTGTCTATATGTTAGCAAAGGAGTGTTAATTCACTCGAAACGCTTGGATATGCTCTCTTTTGGATACAATGGAAGCAAGTCTATAATGGCTGTCAATGTATATTAATCGATCTTTGTTCTTGCTTTCACGACAGACGTTGATATATTTTGTTAATATTCTTAAGGAGATTATATTAATGAGTATACATATCCTATATGTATACGGTACATAAACACACACACACATACACACACAAGATGTGCGATGGATTAATTGTCGTCTTAATTACGCAAAAATGAAATTAACATTGACAACTGATTTTACAGATATATCTATCAAAATTACACAAAAATATCTTGAAATACTAAAGAAGCCAGTTACGATTTTATTGGATAAATTTGATTCAATAAAATCACAATTGCCTTCAATCACGACCTACAGACGACTTCAGAATCTCCTGTAACTCCTCCCTAGACGGCAAAATAAAAAACAAACAACGCGCATGCGCACAAGTAAAAATGTAAAATGGCGACAATTTATCTATCGTACACACACACACACACACACACACACACACACATACATATATATATATATATATATATATATAGCGAGATCGTGGAACTTAAGGGACGACTCGCGCTGTATCATGTTGAGGGTTGCTGCTGTGAAGTGTTTATTGCTCTGAACGCTTTGGCTATTTAGACAGAGTGCTGTAATTTACTGTTTAGCTAGGTGTTAACCTTATGGTCTTTTCTTTATTTTTAGTTTGCAGATTTTTTTTTTATTTTTGATTTTTTTTTTCGTCTAAGATTTTTCTTTAATCCGAATATAAATTGGGTAAATACTGTCTTCGTCTTTGTTGTTATCACAACGTTTCGGGCACTGTGCCATCCGGCCTTGCTCAGACGTATATCGATCTGGAAATAGCTGATCATCCCAGAAATTCACACAAAAATGTTTTTTCCCGTTTTGTTAAGTCTTTGGACAGGTAGTCTGTTTGTCACACCAATATTATAATTTTGTAGTATATCGAATTTCTCGCATGTCGAACAGAAAATTCAAGATAAAAATGCCTCGGTTACCGAACAAAATTTTGGTTTTTGAACAACATAACCGAACCGAATTAACCGAAACGCAATAATTTCTGAGTCGACCCCCGTGTTGTATACATCCGTGTGTTGTGCCGTGCTCTTCTTTTTCAGTTTTATTGTACTGTGCTTTTAATCTTCAGTCATGGCTCCAAAGAAAGCCAGCAGTGATATTGGTAAAGGAAAAAGAATAGTTAAGAGAAAAACAATTGTTGATGATATTGTTTCTTCTTACTCAGTTTAGTATGGCAAAATCAATGAGCTGTACTATTCATATAAATAAAGAGACGATCATGTCTTTCCTTCCCTTTTCCAAACAATAACATCTCTTTCCTTCCTTTTCCACTTACGCTATCAACTCTCATACTTACAGGTACGGTAAAATTAAAGTGTTCGTCTATATTTTATCTGTTTAGTATTGGGTTTATTTATTTTTTCTTAGATTTAATGATTTTCATTAGTCTTTTGTATAAACTTGCGCACAAAGTACTGTTGTTGAAGTTTAAATGAGCAATCTTCGTGGGACCGGGAACAGATTAATCAATTTTACAGTGATTCCTATTGGAAAAATAGTTTCGGTTAACGAACATTTCAGGTTAAGAACGGGCTTCAGGAATGAATTAAATTCGGGAACCGAGGTTCCACTATATATATATATATATATATATATATATAGTGGAATTTAATTCATTCCTGAAGCCCGTATATATATATATATATATATATATATATATATATATATATACGTCTTACCAGTTTGTGACTGGAAGGGATAATTCCTAGGAGGATATAAATCCAGGGAGAGCTCAATGTAGACTACAGAGCATTATAATGATAAAAAGAAGACGGAGACTTTAATTATCCATTTCGTTTATAATTTTTATTTCATGAACACTGAGATGTTCAACTCATCAGAACGAAATCTCCTCCGCAAATGGAGAATGTACACCGGGAACAGATTAATCAATTTTACAATTGATTTTTGAAAGGAAAATTCGGGATGAAAATGCTTCGGTTATTGAACAAAATTTCGTTTTCTCAAACAACATTGCCGAACCGAATTAACCTGAACAGAATCATTTCTGAGTCGAACGCCGTGTTGCATACATTCATGTATTGTGCCGTGCTTTTCTTTTTCCAATTTTATATTGGGTATGACGGTAAACTGCATCCGCGTCCATGGGTATTACGGTAAACTGCATATGCTTACTGGGTACGGCGATAAACTATGTCCAACAGAAAGGTTGTTTTTCAAAAAATAAGGTTGTCGGCTATACGTTTTTGGACAAATAGTATTACTAGCTATACATTTTCGGACAATACATTTTTGAAAACAAAATGTCTCTAGCAATACATTTTTGAAAACCAAATGAAAGTCACTCAAAATCATTTTCGGCATAAAATGACCACTAAGGTTGGAATGCCGTTTAACAAAACAACCAAACCATCCAATTTTATTTTACTGCGATTTTATTTCTCTACATTGATTCCTATTGGATAAATAGTTTCGGTTTACGAACGGCCTTCACGAACGAATTAAATTCGTGAACCAAGGTTCCACTATATATAGATAGACAGTTTGACTGTTGATATGACATCATGGCGAGTGAGTTGAAATGGTTCCATCTAACGTGAGAACACCGTAATTAAAAAACAGTTTCATAACTACACACACAATAATTCTTGAAAACGAATGAAACAACATTCACAAGTACTCGGAGGAAAATAATATGAAATAAAAGTTAATATTAATTTTGGTAAATTTACCGATAACACAGAAGAACCTATTCGGAAATTTGAAAGATTTAATAAAATATTGATAGAATTTTTCAATATTATTTAACAGAACATGTTTGAAAGAATTATTTCTGCCGAAATACGTCATATATATATATATATATATATATAACAACGTAGTATTTAACCTCTAGCTGCAATAATAATTATATATTATTATTTATTCGGTCAATCTAACTTGGACACTTATTAGTCTATTACGCCAACCATCATGGTCCTGCATCAAGGTCGAAAGGTCACAGAGATTGTATTCTGTGTCATAACATAGCTGGTCAGTGTAGGTGATTGAGAGGCGACCTGCCTGTCTTGCGCTATGGCTAGGTGTCCAGAACAATAGATCACTTGCATGTTTCTGTTTTGCTCGCCAGCAGTGTCCTGCAAAACGTATTCTGCGTTCGCTTAAATAACAGCGATAGGTTCATAGAACTGTAATTTAGTTGGATATTGTCTCCGAGAAGTGTTAAGTATAGCTCTTAGCATCCAAGTGTACATCCCATCAAAGACTGTAAGGCTTTAGTTAATGTCCAAGCAGTGGTACCATAAATTAAAACCGCCTGTATAGT
>CAXIWW010000363.1:7500-32500 GCA_964036315.1 Acanthosepion esculentum | reverse complement strand
AAAAAATTTGAAATACAAAAATCGCCATTTTATGGATACGTTCATATTTTAGCTTCATACTTTATTTTTTAAAAAAAGCATTTTCACCCAATACAGGTTTTCAGGGTCACTCAAAGTATAGGATTACTTTTTAAATGGTAATGATGAATGAGGTATGTGATATGAGTGACAGAGGAAGAATAGGAAGTGAATATTATGAAGATAAGGAGGATAGATAATTATTGGCTCTTGACTTGGAGAGGTTAGCATTATAGTGTTCAGAGAAGCATTCTGAGGGATAAAAAACGGAGTCGGTGAAACTTTCTCCTTATATTTAGGATATACAGGAGATACGGGAGATTCGAGTCCTTAGAATGGACATGTGTCCTAGTGGTTCATCTGACCATTCTGCTATGGAATTTAGCGATAGGCTTGCGATATTTTGGCTGTAGGATGGAGAATAATTCTGCCCTCACTGCGATTTTGAATTCTATCAAGCCTGGGAAGTGAATGATAATGCTCTATTTTCATGTTATCTGGCTCTTGTAAAGACGATACATGCCAGGAGAAGCCGGGTATATCCTGGAGCGATAGAAAGAGTCGACTATATCTCTAGAATCTTTAGCCCAAAAAATGGTCCCTAAAACAAAAATAATTTCATTCCTTGGGTTGGGAAGGCTTCTGAGTACCCAACATTCTTTTCCTCTTCTTCTTATGTGCCATGTCCTTTCAGGACGTAGGCGATCATGGCTCTCTACCTCCCTCTATCACTTGCAGCTCTCAACAAGTTCCTTCCCTCTGCGTCCTCCATCAGACCACGTTCTGTCATCCACTTGCTTAAGTCAGCCAGGTATGAAACGCGTTGTTTTCCATTGTCTCTCTTTCTCTCTATTCGACCCGTGAGTATCAGATTCTCCAGACCCTCCTTGCTCATTATGTGTCCCAGAAACTTCAGCTGCCTCTTCCTGATGTTAAGTATAAGCCTCCCCCTTGTTTGCATCCTTTCCAAAACCCCACCGTTGCTCACACGCTTGGTCCATCCTTAGCTTCCTTGATTCTTTAACTGGGTGTCAGTATGAAATCTAATCTTTAAAAAAAAAATATCTGTCGATACCTGGACACGGCACTCCCTCATTCCTGTTCATGAACAGAGATTCACAGTAAATCATCCCCTAGTAGGCATTTTCAACTGGCTATGGTTAGACAAGTGACGAGCAAATATGTGATACTGACTCGGATATTTACTGTAAGCCTAAGAGTCACCAAGATAAAATATATACATTTTAACACTTCCAATCACTTCATATCAGAAGCCATGAGAGCTATACCTTGTGCAACATCAGACTGTTATTATGTTTTTCTCTTCTCCGGCACGGTTTCCAGTGTTCAATGGAGTTCTCTATCAAGTTATTCGGTCTCAGACTGGGCCTTCCGTAGAATATATGCAATAGCAAGCAATGTAGACTACTGAGGCAATGGGATAGTCGGTTTTATTTCGATTTTCTCAATGTCGTTGCTATAGATCCCAACGCCCTAATGTTAACTGGGACGATAATAGCCTGTGCGTCCGAAATTCTGTCAACTAATTATTAAATTCTGACATTTCGTCCTTTATCCACATCTTTTATTTCCTCATTCTATTCACAATCTTTTCTTCTTTCTTTTCTTTCTTTTCTTCTTTTTTTTTCTTCTTTTTTTTTCTTCTTTTTTTTTCTTCTTTCTTTTCTTCTTTCTTTTCTTCCTTCTTTTCTTCCTTCTTTTCTTCCTTCTTTTCTTCCTTCTTTTCTTCCTTCTTTTCTTCCTTCTTTTCTTCCTTCTTTTCTTCCTTCTTTTCTTCCTTCTTTTCTTCCTTCTTTTCTTCCTTCTTTTCTTCCTTCTTTTCTTCCTTCTTTTCTTCCTTCTTTTCTTCCTTCTTTTCTTTTCTTCTTTTCTTCCTTCTTTTTCTTTTCTTCTTTCTTTTCTTTTCTTCTTTCTTTTCTTTTCTTCTTTCTTTTCTTTTCTTTTCTTTTCTTCTTTTCTTCTTTCTTTTCTTCTTTTCTTCTTTTCTTCTTTCTTTTCTTCTTTTCTTCTTTCTTTTCTTTTCTTCTTTTCTTCTTTCTTTTCTTTTCTTCTTTTCTTCTTTCTTTTCTTTTCTTTTCTTCTTTCTTTTCTTTTCTTCTTTCTTTTCTTTTCTTTTCTTCTTTTCTTCTTTCTTTTCTTCTTTTCTTCTTTTCTTCTTTCTTTTCTTCTTTTCTTCTTTCTTTTCTTTTCTTCTTTTCTTCTTTCTTTTCTTTTCTTCTTTTCTTCTTTCTTTTCTTTTCTTTTCTTCTTTCTTTTCTTTTCTTCTTTCTTTTCTTTTCTTCTTTCTTTTCTTTTCTTCTTTCTTTTCTTTTCTTCTTTCTTTTCTTTTTTCTTTTCTTTTCTTCTTTTCTTTCTTTTCTTTTCTTCTTTTCTTCTTTCTTTTCTTTTCTTCTTTTCTTCTTTCTTTTCTTTTCTTTTTCTTTTTCTTTTCTTCTTTCTTTTCTTTTCTTCTTTTCTTCTTTCTTTTTTCTTCTTTTCTTCTTTCTTTTCTTTTCTTTTCTTTTCTTTTCTTCTTTCTTTTCTTTTCTTCTTTCTTTTCTTTTCTTCTTTCTTTTCTTTTCTTCTTTCTTTTCTTTTATTTCTTTTCTTCTTTCCTTTTCTCCTTTCTTTTCTATTTTTCGTTCCTTTTCTTTTATTTCTTTTCTTCTTTCCTTTTCTCCTTTCTTTTCTATTTTTCGTTCCTTTTTCTTTTCTCTTTCCTTTTTCTTTTCTCTTTCCTTTTTGTATTATTATTATTATTATCATACTCTGCTTTTTCCTTCCCCATTTTTCCTCATCTTCTTCTTCGCATCATCATTATTATGATCCTCCTCATTCATTCCTATCCCATCATTCTTTATTGCTTACCTTCTCCTCTGCCCTGTTCGGACTCACCAACTCTTATCAGAGGACTACATTCATGGAATATCCAGTTAGAATCGAGATTGCTACCCTTCGGGCCCCATGGTGTGCGCACTGCATTCTATCTGCACGTATCGATTAAAATTAACAAGCAACGCATGAGATGCCGATGGTTATTTTATGTGATCTCCGACAGAGACCCACGTTGAAAGATTTTTTTTTTAGTACTGAAGCCGTCGACTACAGCTGAGATCGTAAAAATTAAATATCATAAATAAACAATGCAGTGTTCTCATTTTCTATTTATTTATTTTCTCTTCTTGTCTGTTTTCCTTTTTACCTGTTGAACCTAATTATCAAAACGCTTCCAATATACAAGATGGAAAAGACGAATGAAATGGTTCGGGTTTTTTTTCTTTGTTTTTTTTTCTTTTTTTCTTTCTTTTTTTCTTTTTTTCTTTCTTTTTTTCTTTTTAATTTGTGAACTGCTGCTTCGGAAAGAAAATAACGGTGCTGAGGAAATTGGTTAGCCTGCAATTTACCACAGACTATGGCGCGAAAATTATACAATCTGTCGGTGTCTAATTTTATCATAATCAATCTCTCCAGGCTACTTAAGCTCCTAAATGAATATAAAGTAATGTCCTTTTGAATAAGGAACCTAGGCACCGTAATGTACGCGTGTATAAGTCGGTTTTTTTTTCTAGTTTTTTTTCCTCTTGTTTTTTTTTTATTTTCTTGTTTTTTTTTTATTTTCTTGTTTTTTTTTTTTCTTTCTTGTTTTTTTTTTTTCTTGGTTTTTACTTTAACCATTTCGTGACGGCATATTTTTGTGTAATAACGGCAAGATCTCTCATCAGCTGCTTCAGGACACACATTGTTTTCTCTTCTATTGTTCATCAAAGATATTAACACTTTCAACGAACAACATGATTTTCTCCAAAGGAAAAAGACAAACTGGATACAAGAAGTGCGTATTATAGCAAAGACAAAAGACAGCCCATATATACTTTCACGAAAATTATCTGTCGGTTCAAAAGTAAAATGTCCAGTCACGGCGAAAAATAAGGGTCGTTTTCTGAAGTTCCGAGTGTAGATTTATGCCCTTTGTCCATGTAAAAGGAGTGGTAGCAGAGAGAACTGACAGTTTGCTGAAATTGACCTAGGTTGGTCTCCTTGTCATCAACGCTGTAGTCGAGTCGCAACTGCTGTCGAAATGGCGATTTTTCAGCCTGGTGTCTGTCTATATGTAGTTTTTTTCCGTATTTTGAAAGCGGCTCTTGAAATTCTGGAAGATAGACGAATTTTCATTGGTCAGTAACGTCGTGTAACTTATTTTATTCTGCATCTAAGATTAACAGCAGCAGTCTAAAAAGGAGACGAGGCGGTAAATTTAAATAGTTTTGAATGAAATGCCTACAGGATTTAGGTTTGTAAGTTGTGAAAATCCAATTCGAAGATGAGGACTAAAAATAATAAAGTTGCTTTTCAATTTTAATTTTTCTTCCTTTTTCTTTTTTTTTTCTTCCTTTTTCTTTTTTTTTTTCTTCCTTTTTCTTTTTTTTTTCTTCCTTTTTCTTTTTTTTTTCTTCCTTTTTCTTTTTTTTCTTCCTTTTTCTTTTTTTCTTCCTTTTTCTTTTTTTTTCTTTTTTCTTTTTTTTCTTCCTTTTTCTTTTTTTTCTTTTTTCTTTTTTTTCTTCCTTTTTCTTTTTTTTCTTCCTTTTTCTTTTTTTTCTTCCTTTTTCTTTTTTTCTTTCTTTTTTTTCTTCCTTTTTCCTTTTTTCTTTTCTTCCTTTTTTCTTTTCTTCCTTTTTTCTTTTCTTCCTTTTTTTCTTTTCTTCCTTTTTTCTTTTCTTCCTTTTTTCTTTTCTTCCTTTTTTCTTTTCTTCCTTTTTTCTTTTCTTTTTTTTCTTTTCTTCCTTTTTTTCTTTTCTTCCTTTTTTTCTTTTCTTCCTTTTTTTCTTTTCTTCCTTTTTTTCTTTTTTTCTTTTCTCTTTTTTCTTTTCTTTTTTTTCTTTTTTTTTCTTTTCTTCTTTTTTTCTTTTCCTTTTTCTTTTCTTCCTTTTTTTCTTTTCTTCCTTTTTTTCTTTTCTTCCTTTTTTTCTTTTCTTCCTTTTTTTCTTTTCTTCCTTTTTTTCTTTTCTTTTCTTCCTTTTTTTCTTTTCTTTTCTTCCTTTTTTTCTTTTCTTTTCTTCCTTTTTTCTTTTTTTCTTATCTTTTTTTTCATGCTTTTGTCTTTTTTTCGTTCTTCTAAGCCCGTATTACAACCTGTGTGTTTTGGTTACCCTGAGGCGCCGAATCTGGAAAGCTAAAATGCTTTGGTTTGAATCCCTGACAAGGATGAAAATAGGTTTAATAGTTTGTTTTTTTGGGGGGGGGGTCCTATTACGTTTGTAATATTCAGTAATGGTTAATAAACCATTTCCATTGCGTGCAAAATGTCAAGCTATTTAGCCACAGAATAAATAGAAAATATTTTAACCTTTTCTTTCTTTTTTTAGTTTTTATATTTATTCTTTTGTTTTTGTGACTTTTTATGCTAAAATATTATTTTCTAAACTGTTTTCGTGCAACAATTTTGCTGGAATTAACATTACCGAAAAAAAGTAAACATTGACAGCATATTTTTAAATCAATTGATATATAATATAAGGAATTGACGTCATTTTCTTTTCTTTATAGTAGACTAACAGCTCGCTATTGCTTCGCAAATAAGATATATTCACTACTTGATATCTTTGAAACAAAAATGTTAAATTCATTCATAAATTGGCTTGTTATAGTTAAGAAAAGTTTTACAAATAGATGCCAACATGTTGAAGGCTAAGCACTATATAAGACAATATTCCTAAACAGAACTATTTTTGATATGAAAATCAAAACAATTCTCGAATAAAAGAACAGTAATCAAGGACAGTGAATAAATGAAATAAACTTTACATAAAATCAATATGAAAGTTAGACCTGAAGTGTGATATTGCCTAGAAGTAGATAATATATAATACCTATATTGAGCTTTTAGCGTGTATATTAATCTAAAGTAGTTTGTAAACCGTTTCTTTATCATCTCTCAGTTGTGTCTCTGTCTTCGGGCAGAGTGTGCTCAGGGACGACTCTGTCCTTCGGCAATTGAGGAAAATTATACTGAGAGGTGCCGGCCATGGGGAACAACTACCCGAAGCCGCGTCGTCTCATTGCACTAGAGATAGAGAGAGGGATCGGTGCTCGCACCGAGGCCAGCACAACCGACGGCTGCGCGGAATTGTTGTCCTTAGCCTGGGTGTACGCGATCGGGCTCCCCACATTAAGTAACACATTAAGTCAAGTAAATACCAAATTACTATAGATATGAGGATTTTTATTCTCAGATTTCGTGGGAGAATTGACCTCCAATTTCGTATTCATTCATATAGATTCCATAATATAGACTTTACTTAATTAGCTATTCTGTTTCTCTAACTCTTTAAATGTTGAATGCATAACTAATTCTAATTTCTATTTTCTCATCTTTACACTATATTAATTTTATCTTATAAATTTTCCCCTGTTCTGTCACCCATGAAATAAAAATAATTCTACGTACGGAAAATAAGGATCTACGTACATCAAATCGTCTTTAAATTAAGTGACAGCAGAGGAATTATCGTTGAACTTTTAAAAGGTAAGCTTAAACATTAATTCAATACTTAAATGCAGCGATCAATTTTGAGTTCTTCTGTAGTTTATTGATGCCTATCGCATCTATTCTTCCCTAGCTAGCTTAAATTTATTCCCACAAACCACTGCTTTGTAGGTCCGACTCCTAAGGTTGAATGATAGATTCGTTCTTTTACGTTGCAGGTTATTTAAATCCAGAAAATATTTTTAGATTGTAAGAAATTTTGTTTTTTGTGTGCTATGCTCTAGTAATACCAATATTACTAATTAAGAGATAGATTAATACCATTTCCAAGTGTATTTGCGCGTAAGTGAATATAACGAACCCAAGTGGAATTGGAACTCGGCTCTCCGATTAACAATTCAGTCGTTATCCATTACACCACCCGCACACCCAAGCTTACAGTACGTATTTTGCCCCAGGTGGTCTCCCATCTAGGTACTGACCAGACTCAATTTTGCTTAACTTCAGTGATCTTATGGGAACAGGTATTTCAATGTGATGTGGCCGTAAGCCTGACTCCCAAGAGAATGCTTCTCGATCACTAGAATCATAACATGTTTAAGTTTAGAGTTAACCGTTATTTTTTACCACATATACCTACCTTGAGTGCCTCTTGGGACTTGTGCGGGATGAACATTATTTTAATTTTCAAAAATGAATCGTTGTTTCTTCCCATCCTCGTTGTGGGTGAGTTTCCAACTAAAACTACTTTACCGTGTATTGATTGGTTCCTCGTTTTTGTAAGTTATAAAAATAAAATAAAATAAAATTAAATTAAATTAAATTTTCCGGAAATGCTTTATATAAGCTTATGCAATATACAATGTCTGATCAAAAAGTATCAAGACTGTTGCTATGGTAACGGAGCTAAAGTATACAGATTGACCTTGAACTCTGTCGCGCATGCGCACTAAATTATAGCGCTCTCGCTCACTTCCGTTGTTTATAGCAGTGCTTGGGAGGAATGTGTGTAGAGTGTGGTCGTCTCACCAAACAACTGAGGTTAATCACTGACCATGTTTTGTGTCCGAACACAACATTCTCCAGGTCCGGCAACCACCATATTCGATTTATTCCTCTTTCCAAAATCTAATCCTACTTAAAAGGACCAAGACTTCAAGACTCTTCGCTGCCCCCCCCCCCACACACACCTCCAGAAAAGATGAATGGTTCCATCAATGAAGACCACGCTGGATAAAGTGTGTGGCTTCAGAAAGGGACTACTTCTAAAGAGATTATATGCCGAATATCTGTTGTAGTTTTCTTTTTATAGCACTAGTCCCGGGGTACCTTTTTGATCAGACCGCTCATATGGCGCACACTAATACGATAATGTGGCAGACAAATTCATGTAGCGTTAGGGTGATTTTAATGTTTGGTTAATTTGGGTTGTCCGAAGGATGTCCGAAAAGTAGCCTACATCTATTTACTAATTCAGTATATTAATCATACCACCCCTTCACCGTTGAAACTGTTAGATGTAGACGTCTCTTCTACTCCAATAGCTTCATGTCTCGCACCACTCGCCTGTGGAACTCCCTTCCTTATTCCTGTTTCCCTGACCAATATAATCTCCAACTATTTAAGTGTAACGTCAATCTACATCTCCAGTTGTCTTGTTCTATCCACTTCCATTCTCCACATCATTTTCCCCTTTCATTCCTATCTGCTCTCGCTCCAAATCTTCTGTAACCCCCTTGCCTTGATCGATCCACTATCTTTCTCCACATCCTTTCCTTTACCACTCCTATCTGCTCTTCCTCCAAACCTTCTGTAACCCCTTGCGTGCTAGTGGCTTCCAGCCTGGCTTGGGGTGATAAGCTTAAAAAAACAAAACATCGTGTGTATATTATTAGCAGTAAATTGATAGTTTCCCATAGAGATGGAAACATTTTACCCGTCCTTGCATGAGCGGAGTAATACATATTCTCGAAAAACATGGCGGCGTCAGAAGACTTGAGCCACTCTTGCGCCTCTGCAATAACAACGTGTAGAATCGTTTGTTATTGTGTGTGTGTGTGTGTGTGTGTGTGTGTGTGTGTGTGCGCGCGCAATATGTATATATAAGTAGAGTAGATAAGTTGGTCAGTAAAACAACCGAAAGGGTACCGATGTAATCAGTACGAGAAACATTTATTGATGTTAACCACGTGACAAAAATGAAGCACGGAGATTGAAGTTCCAATTTCGAATGACGCGCATCGGTCTCGTGTAGCGCCGCGGCGCGTAACGATCGACGCTGGTGCCTACGCGCGTGACGGCAGGCAGGCGACGACAAAGCGCCGACCGATCGCGTCCTGTATCACATGTATTAGCTCTAAAATTGTCACAGTTGTCCATCGCCTCCCAGGACGATTACGGTCCTGAAAATTAGGTCTGGTTTCTGAGCCATTCGTGGTTTTGGCCGTTCTAATGCGCGGCGTGAACTTACACTTGCATGGCTTATATATATATATATATATATATATATATATATAATATAAAAATAAAAACATATCTGTAAAAGAATAATATGTATAATGAAAACAAATAGAAAACTTGATTAGAAATGCCAGATGCTATAAGCTTGGATGTAGCCACATCAGTTTGAAACATCTATCCCCGTAGGATCACGGAAGTTAAGCAACGTCGAGCTTGCTCAGTACTTGAACGGGTTACTGCTTCAGAATACAAGTAGCTGTAAGCTTCGATGGTGGGGGCGTGATGTAATAGTTAACGTCTTGGAATTGTTAATCGGAGAGCCAAGTTCCAAGTTCCAATTCTAGTCGAGTCCGTTATTGTTACCTACCTCTTCTCCCCAACCATGGATTAAATAGTAGGACAAGTTTCAGTAAATTATCATCTCTCCCAAAATTCTTCCAATCTAAAAATATTAAATAATTTTTAAAAGGTTGATAAGCTGTAGAAAATCAAATCAATCAAAAGGAAGTTTACCTTTTGTCTTTATTATTCACTAATATTATATCACACACACACACACACACACACACACACACACACACACATATATATATATATATAGTCATCCACAGACGCTCATCAGTGTGGCTAGACATCCGATTGACTCAAGCAGGGATCGAAACCCTGCTTGAGGCTTGGCGCACGTGAAGGATGAAAGTGAATTCAGGCGTATTTATTTTTAGACAGTCACGCTAGTGACTGGGAGAACTCGATTCGCCTGAACGAAGAGTCTGGCAGCAGTAATAGTCACTGTTTACAAATTCACTTTATAATTTCTGGAATTGTTAATCGGAGAGCCAAGTTCCAATTCTAGTCGAGTCCGTTATTGTTACCTACCTCTTCTCCCCAACCATGGATTAAATAGTAGGACAAGTTTCAGTAAATTAAATTTTATAATTTCTAACGAATTAATTAGTTTTTGATCCGATATATTTTATTACTTCAAACATTATTTTTAGTAGATACCCGTGTTTCTGTAAACGCTTCGTTTTGTTGTTTTTTTGTTGTTGTTTTTTGCTGTTGTTTTTTTTTTTTTTTTTGGTGGGGGGGGGGGGTATTTCGTCTACTGATTGGTGCACTCGAGAAAACTTACTAAAGAAACTGTTGCCATCCGGAGTGCTTTGATTGTTCGGCTACGGAGAGGTTCATAGTCAATTAAAAGTTCCATTTCCCTTCATACACATTCAATAATTTATAATTTTTCAGAGTAGGCGAAAAAACACTTAAAAAATGGGCGTCTACTCAAATACGGGCATTTTAAATGGGGGTCGCTGAAGAAGGCAGGGAAACAAAAGGGGTCTCTGGTCAAGAACGTTTGACAACCTCTGAACATAGACAATGGAGTCCGTCTGAGTAGCAACGTTTCATCTGTGGGTAAAGGGTTGCAGGGGGAGATCTATCATCCACATGGTCACGTAAATGCTTTTAAAGTTTGTCACGTCTTGAAAGTGAGGATTGGGCAACTCCATCCCAAATATGGAAGAGTCGGGTATTTTCTGGAGTAGTACATGGAACCGACCATATTTCCAACATCTTTAACAATGGATCGTATACAGAATGGGACAAAAGTTGCGCACCATAGGGATAATGTATTAAAAGTATAATTAAATATGAATATTTTATTTACTAATTATTTAATTGTTATATATGCTGTTCAAAATGTCCCCCTTTTTCTTTAATTCATATTTAATTCTTTCTTTAAGTTCGTCAATATTTCTTGAGCGCTTCTGATAAACAACTGATTTCAAATGACCCTCACAGAAAAAAGATCCAATGGTGTGAGGTCTGGTGACCTGGTGTTTCTGTAAAATAAGGACATATCAAAACAAATTAGACATTTAAAACCTGATTTTCATTTATCATTCAACCGTAATCGGGACCATCGAGCTAATGCGAACGACCCTTTCTTTAGCTGTATAGTATGTCCTACGTCAGGGCTACATACAGTTTTGATTTCAGTTACTTTCTCCTAGACCGCTTGCAACCCAAGGCTGTCATGAACAGTCTGTCTTGCTATTTATCCATAGCTTGGGGGGAGAGGAAGAGGATCCATACCTTTCCCAAGGGTATTAACACGTAAGTGAATTTAATGGATCCTACTGGAATTCGAAATCTGCTCTCCGATTCCTCAATCCGAGCTACTATCCATTACGCTACCATTAACCCCAATGATGCGCAACGTTTACCTCACCCTGTATGTGAGTTCCACTTGAAGTCTTTGGTTGAGTTTCAGTTTCAATAAACGTTCAAACCAATGGGCCTCTCAGCGAGGACAACTGTTCATTATGATATGAGATAATTGAGGGCCTGCTTGGAGATGATAAAACGTTACTAGCTTGTTTTTCGAAGTATTGAATATTCTGGAGGTATTGAAATGATGAGCTTGGTTTTCGAAGTATTGAATGTTACTAGCCATTTTTCTCCTATAGAGCTGCTTCAGCTTGATCAGAGGAGAGATCAGCTTCCTGACTCTAATCATTTTGAGTTTAGGAGGTCTACCTCTTTGTGGTTTCATCTGCATAGATATTTACTAAGCATGTGTAAATGTTGATCTAGCGGCCGAAACGGACGTCACTATTTTTGTCAGGTTGGCCGTGTGTGGTGGCGTTATTCTGCAGAAGAATGATATCCTTGAATAATAAAATGTTTTGGTCTTTCGGTGAAAACACCTCCCCTCAGTCATTCCAGCGTTTCACTGTATCTGACTGCACTAAATTTTCGG
Organism: Acanthosepion esculentum; assembly: GCA_964036315.1. NCBI lineage: Eukaryota > Metazoa > Mollusca > Cephalopoda > Sepiida > Sepiidae > Acanthosepion > Acanthosepion esculentum. The sequence goes on along the minus strand of CAXIWW010000363.1, from coordinate 20,777 downwards.
ACACGCAGTGCGAAACCCACGAGCAACATACTTACCCCCAGTTTCTTCGCTGACTGGGGAACTTTGAATTTTGCTAGGGTCGGTAACAATTGGTGCTTTCAGGTCACGGAATCCAGCTTTGTCCCCCAGGTAACGTGGCCACAACAAGGTTTCATCACTCGTGATCCAAAATGTCCCCATCAGCTTCTCTGTACCGTTCCAAATGCTGAAAAGAAATGCCCTCAAACTTCAGTGGGAACTCGTGTTGAATTTTTTGTTTTGCTATGCAAAAATTTGATTATATCTCGCAACTCAGTTTTCATACTGTGTTATCGTGACAAGTATTATTTCTGGTGACGTCATATACGCATGCGCTCTATGTTAAGGTTATCCTGACTGTTACAAGAATTATCGTACACCTTTTGTTTCGTGCAATCCTTGAATTACGTTCAGTTTATGACTATCTACATCTAATTGTAGGGAAATCGTATAGTAGACAAGCAAAAAGTAATAACATTAGCAAAAATTATGTAATTTTAAAGCAACAAAATGAAACACCTATATTTGTAGTATATTAAGGAAACTATAAGTATTGCTCTTTTCTCTCATCCCATCACTTCCCTCATCCTGTCTCTGTCTCCTCTCTTTTCCCCCCCAGATTCCGTCTCTCCTCTCTTTTTTTCCACCAGATTCCGTCTCTCCTCTCTTTTTTTCCACCAGATTCCGTCTCTCCTCTCTTTTTTTCCCCCAGATTCCGTCTCTCCTCTCTTTTTTCCCCCAGATTCCGTCTCTCCTCTCTTTTTTTCCCCCAGATTCCATCTCTCCTCTCATTTTTCTCCCCAGATTCCATCTCTCCTCTTTTTTTTCTCCCCAGATTCCGTCTCTGCTCTCTTTTTTCTCCCCAGATTCCGTCTCTGCTCTCTTTTTTTCTCCCCAGATTCCGTCTCTCCTCTCTTTTTTCTCCCCAGATTCCGTCTCTCCTCTCTTTTTTCTCCCCAGATTCCGTCTCTCCTCTCTTTTTTCTCCCCAGATTCCGTCTCTCCTCTCTTTTTTCTCCCCAGATTCCGTCTCTCCTCTCTTTTTTTCTCCCCAGATTCCGTCTCTCCTCTCTTTTTTTCTCCCCAGATTCCGTCTCTCCTCTCTTTTTTCTCCCCAGATCCCGTCTCTCCTCTCTTTTTTCTCCCCAGATTCCGTCTCTCCTCTCTTTTTTCTCCCCAGATTCCGTCTCTCCTCTCTTTTTTCTCCCCAGATTCCGTCTCTCCTCTCTTTTTTCTCCCCAGATTCCGTCTCTCCTCTCTTTTTTCTCCCCAGATTCCGTCTCTCCTCTCTTTTTTCTCCCCAGATTCCGTCTCTCCTCTCTTTTTTCTCCCCAGATTCCGTCTCTCCTCTCTTTTTTCTCCCCAGATTCCGTCTCTCCTCTCTTTTTTCTCCCCAGATTCCGTCTCTCCTCTCTTTTTTCTCCCCAGATTCCGTCTCTCCTCTCTTTTTTCTCCCCAGATTCCGTCTCTCCTCTCTTTTTTCTCCCCAGATTCCGTCTCTCCTCTCTTTTTTCTCCCCAGATTCCGTCTCTCCTCTCTTTTTTCTCCCCAGATTCCGTCTCTCCTCTCTTTTTTTCCCCCAGATTCCGTCTCTTTTTTTCCCCCCAGACTTCGTCTCTTCTCTCTCTTTTTTCCCCCAGACTCTGTCTCCTCTCTCTTTTCCCCCCAGACTCCGTCTCCTCTCTCTTTTTTCTTGACCCCGTCTCCTCCCTCACCCCACCCCGACTCCGTCTCTTTTTTTTGTCCCCCGACTCCGTCGCCGCTATTTTTCTCCGTCGCCATCTCTTTTTACCCGTATCTGCATTTTTCTCCTCTCTCTCATATATATATATATATATATATATATATATATATATATATATATATTCACGTCTCTCTTTCTCTGTCTAGCTACTCCTATGAGAATTTCCTGGCAAGGGACTGCTCAAAACTGTTGGCCGGTCAGCGCGCTACCATCGAAGTCATTTTGATATAAAAATGGCCGCTTGCTATTCTGGCTGCTACTTAACTCTTGCAGTCTTTCTGGCGTGTATTTTTATTAAAATATTTGAACGGCAATGATGGATGGCCGGCCTTCTGCGAAACCCTAATACTGACCACGTTTCTTTTCTATTGAACGAACGACTCAAAACCACATGAACTCATAGAGCGTGTGTGTGTGTGATGAATAATGGCTCTCTTGTGCCTGAAAGAACTTCGGTAAAACTATAGACATGTAATATATCAAAAGAAAGATGGCACTCGGGAACTGAAAGGTGTGACGAGGGCAAAAAAAAGAGTCGGCGAAAAGAGTGAGGTTTAAAATCAGGCAAGAGGAAGTTGAAGGGACAAAGAGGAAACTGAAGGTGGGGAGGCAAAAAAGTGGAAGAAAAAGAAATGAAATTAATAAATGCGAATAATTTAGAATATACAGAAATAAACGTTAAATGTGGAAGCGAAACAAAAGGCGAAAGAAATAGACTTTGGCTGAAAACAGCCTCCAAAAGGGAAAAGCCGAAAACTAGGGAAAGGATCAAAAATTAATTCCGTGATACAAGTTTAATCTTTATCCTTGTTTCTTTTTCTTTTTTTCTACGGCTTATCAACCCCTTTTGTAGGTTATTTAAAACCAGAAAATATTTTGATATTGGAAGTATTTGGTAGTGGGATAGTAATGATTTTACTGATACAATCCTATAAATTAACCCATAGCTTGGGTGAGAAATGTGTGTGTGTGTGTTTCCCAAGGGTATTTGCGCATAAGTGAATATAACTATTCCAACTGTAGTTGGAACTCTGCTCGCCGATTTCCAATTCTGGGCCGATATCCATTACACCATCCGCACATCCAAGCTTACAGCACCTGGTATTCTTAAGCGATCACCCATCTGGATACTGAACAGGCTCTCCTTTTTTTAACTTGGAGGTGTGGCCACTTGTCTGCCAAAGAAATTCGGCTAGCTAATAACAGTATGTAGGAAAAAGGCGCAAAGTCTCATATTTTTTTCTTTTAGCCACAGGATAACTTTGAGATTGGACGTGTCTCGTTTCCCCGCGGGAACCTCAGTCCCCAGTGTAACTCGTATCGCAAACGACATAACACACAATGTATAAACGCGCTAAGCTTACTTGTCTCTACACAGGCATATACAATAATGATTTACTGATACAAGTCCTACTAATTAACCCACAGCTGGGAAGAGAAGAGGTGGATTCATACTTTTCCCAAGAGTATTTGACGAAAGTGAATATAACGAACCCGACTGGAATTGGAACTTGTCTCTCCGATTTACAATTACAAGCTGTTATCCATTACATCACCCGCACATCCAAGCTTACATCACCCGTTATTCCCAAGCGGTCGCCTACCTAGTTTAATAAAAAAAAGTATTGAAAACAAAGAAAAAGACAAATGAAAAAAATAAATTAAATTAATTAAATTAAAAATCGCCCCTTCTCCTTTGTGCGTATGTCTAGTCTCATCAGTGTAAACATCACTTTAGTTAGATGAAGTCCTAAAGGATGAAATACGCCAGTCAAACAATTTTTCACACTTCCTCATAGAGTTCGTAAACACACACACACACACACACACACACACACACACACACACACACACACACACACACACACACACATATATATATATATATATACCTGTTATGTCAGACTGTTAGTTGAAGATGAAGGACGATCCACGTGGTCAAACTAAAACGAAGGAAAAAGACGAGCTCGCCGTCGAGTCTTTTTTTGTATCGTCTTAGCTGAGGAGGAAGTGACGTAAGTCGGTGGTGATTGGTCAGCAGTGGCATTTATTGGCGGAGTCCATTTGTTGCGTGCTTCGCATTTTTTTTTGTTTGTTTCAGGATCGCCTGCCGGAATAGTACTGTAGGGTCTCTTGGGCGAGCAAGTAGGATGTTGGAAGCCCCGAAACTTGCCATGACTCCAAGTCATAACATCACTGACCAGGCGATCCTGAGCACTCATGGGAGTGTTTTCATAACAAATATATATAGTAATGATTTCGGCAGGACGGACGGCCGTCATGCAGATGCGTAATGAATTTTGGCATGAATATTGCTTTGAAGCATGAAACAAACTGTCGCCACTTGATGTTGACCGGTGTCTGCTTCAGTATTCACATAGTCTCCATCTCTGCTATTGAGCACTTTTATCCATACATATAGACTGCCTTAAAACTATATTTCTCTCTCTCTATATATATATATATAGGTACGTGGCCGAGTGGTTACAACGTTCGCATTCTCACCATGAGTTCCGGGTACGAATCTCACCATGGTCTATTTTTCAGGAAGGAGACTTTTATCGGACTGGACTTGTTCCCAGCGAACGGCAACTTTGGAAAGTGCCTGAAAACCAAGCCTTTAAATTGAGTAGACGTAACCCTTGGGGTCCGTCGAGAGCTGTGCTAGAACGAAGTTACAATATAACAATTTCAAATTCTTGATCACGCTAGACAACACGCTCTTTTCCCCCAGAAATTCTAAGTAAGGCCTGCTCAGCATAGTTGCAGTATAAACCACAGGTAGCTCTGTGGGTGTTGTATAAACACAAATGCGTCTGAGTAAGCGTCTGCAGTAGGGATTGGCTAACCGCCCTAGTAGACGAGTATTCTCGAATGCAAGTGTCCAGTTATACATATATATAGTGATGGTACGGACATAGCCATCAACACTGCTTGGTGACTGCATCAAGTTCACGCTTCAATAAAATCTTAAAGGGCCAAGTGGGTGGTATCACATGGTCTGAAGATTTCAATGACGCGTGAAACTGACAGTCTTCATCCAATGTTGGTATCTATATCCACACTGTATCCACCAATAAAGTTGCTATTTCCCATAGTGAGCCCTCTTCGCCTATAAATATACCAAACTTTAACGATGTGTGTGTGTTTTCGTGTCTGCTGGCATATAGACAGATTTGGTACCCCTAACATTTCTTACATATAATCCATTGCTATTCATTCATGAAAATTCTATTCACCTAACATTTGTCATTGCCTGGTATTCCCGAGAAAGGACGTAATCTTTTCTACCGAACATTCTTTTCCTGTTCATGAGTTTAAAGGCCAGTTGTCCTTTTAAGAAATAAAATATTTTTCCCCGTTTCTCTGTTCAGTTGAAGTGTGCCCAACATTTTTCTTCGCCAATGCTATCACTTAAAACTGATCATAAAACTGTCAGGCTTTAATCCATAGTTAATTCTACAGATTTTCAGAGAATTTCCAAATCTTGCTTCTTGCATCGGCAAACGATTTTTATCTTATTCTGACTATGCTACATGTTGATTTATTTTTTTTTTTTTTTTTAGTATTTTTATTTTATTGTTTTTTTTTAGTATTTTTATTTTATTGTTTTTATTTTATTGTTTTTTTTTAGTATTTTCATTTTGTTTTTTTTTTAGTATTTTTATTTTGTTTTTGTTTTTAGTATTTTTATTTTGTTTTTTGTTTTTAGTATTTTTATTTTGTTTTTTGTTTTTAGTATTTTTATTTTGTTTTTTGTTTTTAGCATTTTTATTTTGTTTTTTGTTTTTAGCATTTTTATTTTGTTTTTTGTTTTTAGCATTTTTATTTTGTTTTTTGTTTTTAGCATTTTTATTTTGTTTTTTGTTTTTAGCATTTTTATTTTGTTTTTTGTTTTTAGCATTTTTATTTTGTTTTTTGTTTTTAGCATTTTTATTTTGTTTTTAGCATTTTTATTTTGTTTTTTGTTTTTAGCATTTTTATTTTGTTTTTTGTTTTTAGCATTTTTATTTTGTTTTTTGTTTTTAGCATTTTTATATTGTTTTTAGTATTTTTATTTTGTTTTTAGTATTTTTATTGTTTTTTGTTTTTAGTATTTTTATTTTGTTTTTTGTTTTTAGTATTTTTATTTTGTTTTTTGTTTTTAGTATTTTTATTTTGTTTTTAGTATTTTTATTTTGTTTTTAGTATTTTTATTTTGTTTTTTGTTTGTTTGTTTCGTTTTCGTTTTTTTTTAAAAATCGAATTCGAGCCAGGCAAGGCATTAAAGCCACTAAGACACAAGGAGGTTACTGTGTGTGAAAGGATTAGAAAACAGGTTTATTATTATTAGGGAGCGAGAATAAAGGAAGAGGATTCAGGAAGACAGTAGATAACGATTGACATTGCCTTTAAATTTTTGAAGATCAAATTTGACTGGAAAGAAAAAAACCGGAAGAGTGGCTACAAGAGAAAAGTGCGAGAAAAAAAACAGCATGGCTGTGGTCAGAAATGTAAGCTGGCCAATATTATTATTCTAAGAATTATGTAGCTGTATAAAAGTTTTTTTCGATTTTTAAAATCATATCACGCCATGCAAGGCAGTAAAGCCACTAAGACACAAGGGGTTACTGAGTGAAAGAAGAAGAAAAAAACATTATTAAGGGGTGAGAACAATAGAAGGATAATCAGGAAGACAGTAGATAACGATTGACATTGCTTTAAAATTTTTGAAAATCAAGCTCGAATGGAAAGCAAGATGGCGGAAGAGAATTCCACAAGCGAGAAGTGCGAGAGAAAAAATGTCAGCATAGAACTTACGGTTACATCTAACCAACTCAACTGTAAAATGATGAGACTTTGTTGCTAATCTAGTACTGCGTTTGAATTCATAGAGTCTAGGTTCCATAGCGAAAAGATCCCCCGACCAGTTACAGTATTGAAAGTTTATATAGAAATAACGAAGGGAAGCAACTTTACAGCGGTGGGAAAGTGGACCAATAATGCTGCTGATTCGTTTTTTGGAATTTTATCAAGAATCTCTGAGTATATAACAAGAACACCGGGCCATATGCGACAGCAATACTCGAAGTATGGGCGAATGGTAAACGTTTTTCTTTATGATTGTATATAAAAATATGTCGAGTTATAACGATTTCTCTAAAATGGTGATTCTCAAAGTGATTCCGCTTGGGAACACAAAGTGTTGTGTGCTTAGCTGTGCGGGTGGTATAAAGGACAACGACTCGGAATTGTTAATCGGGAGCCGAGTTCCAATCTTCGTTGGGTTCGTTATATTTACTTACGCGAAAATACCCTTATGAAAGGTATGATTCCACATCTTCTCTCCCCAGCTATGGGTTAATTAAGACTTCTATCACTAAATAATTATCACCAAAACAATATTCTTACAATCTAAAAATATGTTGTGGTTTTAATAACCTGAAAAGGGTAGATAAGCTATAGAAAACAAGTCAATCTCTATGTATCTTTCTCTTCCTCTCTCTCTTTCCTCTCTCTCTCTTTCCTCTCTCTCTTTCACATCTCTCTCGCTCTTTCACTTATCTCTCGCTCTTTCACTTATCTTTCTCTCACTCTCTATCTATTTATCACTATTTATATATTTCTTTATCCATTTATCTCTATGTACCTACCTATCTCTCTCTTTCTTATATATCCATCTTTCTATCCCTGTATATCTCTATATATCTCTTTATATAATGCTAACTTATATATATCTAGCTCTCACTATGTCGATATCTCTATATTTATCTCTTTCTCCCTCTCCCTCTCTCTATATATATTTATATAATTCTCTCTATCTCTCTCTCTCTATATATATATATATATATATATATATATATATATATATATATATTATATATATATATAATGTGTGTGTGAACATAGACGTCAACACTTAGAGGTGACATTCTGTTTCATGCTAGATGCAATCGTCAGGCAACTGACGATTGCATCTAGCATGAAACAGACTGTCGCCTCTAAGTGTTGACGTCTATCTCTGATATTGAGCACTTTATCCCATAAATATAGCACACTTTAAGACTATATGTCTTTATATATATATATATATATATATATATATATATATATATATCCTTCTTTCTATCTGTCGATATATCTCTCTATATAACGCTAACTATATTTATATCTATTGATCTCTCTTTTATCTCTCTCTCTCACATACATATATATATATATATATATATATATATATATATATATATAACACATATTCCAGGATGCGAATGAAAACCACATAAGAGACAATGAGGATAGTAATTCCGGTTCTCCTGGTTTTAAATTATCAGTACCAAATCACCACTTTTCATTGTTAGTGAAGACCTTTACGACAGACCAGATTCGTTAACGATAACTTAATTGGCATCGGAAACTACCTTTTCATAGCCTCCAGTCCAATACTTTTCACAAACTTTGCCATAAACGTATGGTCTCAACAGTACAAAAAATAGTCTGTTATATTGTTGGCACGTAGGTTGTACTAGAGGGCGTAATAATAGACTTGTCCAACCTTTATATTTGGTGGTCAGTGTAATCAAGCCATTGGTACGCACTTGGTTTCGCATCGGCTGACCTCTCCACCGCTAAGCCAATAACCTGTTTCCTTGATTTCTGAATTCTTCCTACCTCCACTCTCACTCACTATGCACCCGCCAAATGATCTATTCTGCGACCCCCAGGCGACGAGCCAAGACATCAAACACGACACCGGTGGTCCCAGTGGCGAATATATGTAAACTCGTCCGTTATTTGTATTGGAATTATCTCCCACTGTCTTGTCCGAAATGGATGAGATAAGACCGCAGGGTACAGCCGATTATCAATTTCAATTATAGATAAATAATCGATTTAATTTTTTTATATTTCAGCTGCAGCAACCTGACATTATTCATTTAAATTGTGTTCTCTGATTTTTGGTTTCATAGTCGGTCGCTCTTAGTTTGAATGCTATACACTGATGTACACTGAATAAGCAAACTCATTTGGCCCTCACAAAGGATTATATTGCTTTTTAAATCAGAAGAAATCGCTGTACAAGTAAAATCTGAAGCTACAGAAAATAAAACAAAGGCCGGACAGTGCATCTCACAAAACGTAAACATTTTAAAACTGATAAACATTAGTTTAAATAATTCTGTTTATTTCTAACTGTTGGCCTGAAATTTCTGCGTTACTTACGAGGAACATTGAAATAACTTTATAGAATTGATGGAAAAATTGAAATTCATTTACGTACTAATCTCGCATTCACCCTGCATTTGTTCTATCCGTTTGGCTGCTTCCAGATCTGTCCATTCTTTGGCAGACTTTTCCCACCACTTCGTCTATACTTATACTCTCGCTACTACACTTGGTCGGCTCTCCCTCTCCTCCACTTGGTCGGCTCTCCATCTCCCTCACTTGGTCTGCTCTCCATCTCCCTCACTTGGTCTGCTCTCCATCTCCCCCACTTGGTCTGCTCTCCCTCTCGCTCTCCTCCACTTGGTCTGCTCTCTCTCGCTCTCCTCCACTTGGTCTGCTCTCTCTCGCTCTCCTCCACTTGGTCTGCTCTCTCTCCCTCTCCTCCACTTGGTCTGCTCTCTCTCCCTCTCCTCCACTTGGTCTTCTCTCTCTCCATCTCCTCCACTTGGTCTTCTCTCTCTCCCTCTCCTCCACTTGGTCTGCTCTCTCTCCTCCACTTGGTCTGCTCTCTCTCCTCCACTTGGTCTGCTCACTCTCCTCCACTTGGTCTGCTCACTCTCCTCCACTTGGTCTGCTCTCTCTCCTCCACTTGGTCTGCTCTCTCTCCTCCACTTGGTCTGCTCTCTCTCTCCCTCTCCTCCACTTGGTCTGTTCTCTCTCTCCCTCTCCTCCACTTGGTCTGTTCTCTCTCTCCCTCTCCTCCACTTGGTCTATTCTCTCTCCCTCTCCTCCACTTGGTCTGTTCTCTCTCGCTCTCCTCCACTCGGTCTGTTCTCTCTCGCTCTCCTCCACTCGGTCTGTTCTCTCTCGCTCTCCTCCACTCGGTCTGCTCTCTCTCGCTCTCCTCCACTTGGTCTGGTCTGCTCTCTCTCGCTCTCCTCCACTTGGTCTGGTCTGCTCTCTCTCGCTCTCCTCCACTTGGTCTGGTCTGCTCTCTCTCGCTCTCCTCCACTTGGTCTGGTCTGCTCTCTCTCGCTCTCCTCCACTTGGTCTGGTCTGCTCTCTCTCGCTCTCCTCCACTTGGTCTGGTCTGCTCTCTCTCGCTCTCCTCCACTTGGTCTGGTCTGCTCTCTCTCGCTCCTCTCCACTTGGTCTGGTCTGCTCTCTCTCGCTCTCCTCCACTTGGTCTGGTCTGCTCTCTCTCGCTCTCCTCCACTTGGTCTGGTCTGCTCTCTCTCGCTCTCCTCCACTTGGTCTGGTCTGCTCTCTCTCGCTCTCCTCCACTTGGTCTGGTCTGCTCTCTCTCGCTCCTCTCCACTTGGTCTGGTCTGCTCTCTCTCGCTCTCCTCCACTTGGTCTGGTCTGCTCTCTCTCGCTCTCCTCCACTTGGTCTGGTCTGCTCTCTCTCGCTCTCCTCCACTTGGTCTGGTCTGCTCTCTCTCGCTCTCCTCCACTTGGTCTGGTCTGCTCTCTCTCGCTCTCCTCCACTTGGTCTGGTCTGCTCTCTCTCGCTCTCCTCCACTTGGTCTGGTCTGCTCTCTCTCGCTCTCCTCCACTTGGTCTGGTCTGCTCTCTCTCGCTCTCCTCCACTTGGTCTGCTCTCTCGCTCTCCTCCACTTGGTCTGCTCTCTCGCTCTCCTCCACTTGGTCTGCTCTCTCTCTCTCTCCTCCACTTGGTCTGCTCTCTCTCTCTCGCTCTCCTCCACTTGGTCTGCTCTCTCTCTCTCGCTCTCCTCCACTTGGTCTGCTCTCTCTCTCTCTCGCTCTCCTCCACTTGGTCTGCTCTCTCTCTCTCTCGCTCTCCTCCACTTGGTCTGCTCTCTCTCTCTCTCGCTCTCCTCCACTTGGTCTGCTCTCTCTCTCTCTCGCTCTCCTCCACTTGGTCTGCTCTCTCTCTCTCTCGCTCTCCTCCACTTGGTCTGCTCTCTCTCTCTCTCTCGCTCTCCTCCACTTGGTCTGCTCTCTCTCTCTCTCTCGCTCTCCTCCACTTAGTCTGCTCTCTCTCTCTCTCGCTCTCCTCCACTTGGTCTGCTCTCTCTCTCTCTTTCCTCCTCCTTCTCCTCCTCCTTCCCCCTTGACTTTCCGTCTCCTTTTTCCTCCTCTTGCCTTTCTCTCTCTCTTCCTCCTCTCTCCTTTTCTTGGCTTTCTCTCTACTCCCTCTCTCCTTTTCTTGGCTTTCTCTCTCTCCTCCCTCTCTCATTTTATTTTTTGTCATTTTCTGGCTCCTTAAACTTTATTTCAAATATGTTGCATAGTAACATTTGCACACAAATGAATCTTTCAAAATATAATTACTCGAATTGAGAAACATGATTTAATTAATCTGAGAACTTTTTTGTGTTCATAATCAATTTTCAAGCAAATAGTTTATAATTTGCGGTGATTGTAATAATGTAGAATATTTGATTACTCCGTCCGTCCGTCCGTCCGTCCGTCCATTCCACCGACAAATAAACAGCACACGTTTCGCAAAGGCAATTTCTCATTTTGTTGTCTTTTGCAGTTAGTACCCTAATCACACGACTTCGGTGATCACTGGGAACACTGAATGATGTGACATATATATTAAAGGTCTAGTGGAATTTTAGTAATTGATAGTGAAAATGTTAAAGTTTCTTCAAGGAAAAAATATAACAAATATGTATGTTTTTCGGATGTATAATAGTATCCAAAACCAAAGAGAAAATGCTGTAAACAACGCGTTTCGAGGAATATCTGCTGATTTCGGCTGGTGCTGTTTTCCATTTTTTTTTTTTTTTTTTTAATTTCTCATATATGTTTAGAAAGTATTGTGTTGTTCGCGTATAATTTGTAATGGATGTTTTGTGACCGTAGTTCCTCGGTTTCCAGGGTCCTTCAGTTAATCATATGAATATTTTTCTTCGTTATCTGCGGTTTTTACCGTGGCTAGGTATATTTCAGTGTTTTTCAAATCTTTGCCATTTAAGGATTTTCGTTCTTTCTTCTGCAGTTTCAGGTTGGCTTGGTTTGTGGAGGTGATTTTTTTTTTTTTAATTATTTTTCTGTTGTAATTTTTTATTATTTATGTTATGTTCTCGGTGCATCTGTAGCTGATTTTTACTGTGTTTCTATTTTATACTTTATGAAGAGTTCTAGGTTGTTGCGGTGTGTATATGAATGTTGCCGAAAATCCAAATATCTTTTAGGACTGTTTTATAATCTTTTTTTTGGTTTCGTTGAAGATGATTTTGTTGGAAGAATTGTCAGATAACCTGCGGGTAATTGATTGTAGGAGCTGCTTGAGTAGTGCTGGTGGATGGTTGGAAGAAGTGTGTATGTAAATTGGGTTGTCGTTGCATTTTTTTATATGATTGATATATACATTTTCTTGGCTTCTACTTCTTTTAGGTTCATGTCTATATCTTTGAAAATTGTATGATTATTTTTATGATTTTTGTCTGTTTTTTATATGTTGCAGTTTCTTAGAATTATAAGACCGTCGTCCTGTAGGGCGCTATATCATTTTTATCGGTTATTTTAGTCAGCTCATATAGTAAAAGTTTACCTACAAGCTCACAAAACGCACCATCAAATTTTCCCATTGTAATGTCGAAGGTTATTTCTATCTTTATCTACGCCTATTCGTTGTCGAATAATAATGACTTTTCAGCTCTGTTTATTATCTTTACTTCGTTTATGTTTGTTTTAATTTTGTTTTGAATGTTTCGTTGTGGTCTTTTAGAGTAATGAAAGCTTGTGACTTAGCGATGCAATTTATTCAGTTGTCTCGGTCTAATGTTTGAGCGATACTTTAGCTTCCGTGTTAATATCGTAACTGTAGTTTCTGGTGCTTTTCTGTAGGTTTTAGTTATGTTGTCCTTGAGTAGTTGCGTTTGGGGAGGGTGGGAGTGCTAGTACATATAAACTTATAGATTTTTTCCCTGAATGAATATGTTAGGTGAATTATTTATTTTAGTTTTCTTGTTGATTTTTTTGTTTTGTTTTTTGTTTTTTTTGTTTGTTTGTTTTGTTTTGTTGTTTTTTCTGGAAAGCATATAATTGTTTGCGGCAGCAATATTCAAAGCATGGGCCAATGGTTGGCTTATAATTATGTACGATAGATTCAGGAGAGAAAAATTATCTACAACATAGTGAACCAATTTTATTCGCTGGAGACCTAGCAATGTCACTCTCATGGAGGTTATTATCAGCTATGTTGATGAGAGGTAGGAAGGAGTTTTCAGATGATTGATAGAGGGGAGTTTCGTTGAGGAAACATTAAAATTCATTGCCCTAGTTAACAACTGACTGTAGGTCATTTTTATATCAGCTGCCAATTTGAGCTAATCGAACTGATCAGACTAATAATCGATACGAGAGTCATATCATTATCATTCCCATCTTAAAATTGT
>CAXIWW010000362.1:35000-57536 GCA_964036315.1 Acanthosepion esculentum | reverse complement strand
TGAAGAGGGGAAGAGAGAGCGAAGAGGGGAAGAGAGAGGAGAAGAGGGGGAAAGAGAGAGAGAGGCGAAGAGAGAGAGGTGAAGAGGGGGAAGAGAGAGCAAGGCGAAGAGGGGGAAAGGAGAGAAGAGGAGAAAAGAGAGAGGAGGAAAAAGAGAGAGAGGAGGAAAAGGCGGAAAAGAGAGAGAGGGGAAGAGAGAAGGAGAGGGAGAAGTGGAAAAGAGAGGGAGAAATGGGAAAAATGTAAAAGAAGAGACAGAAAACAAGGAATAAAAATGAAAATAAAGAAAACTGCAGAAGGCATGAAAAAAGAAAAAGTGAAGCAAAGAAAAATGAGTGAAGAATGAGTACAAAAGAAAATTTCAGAATTTTTGTCTGTTCTTTCTTCCTGATTCCAATCTTCCAGCAGGCACCAATTTTCAAACTTCTTCACCCAAAGATTGATTTCAAGACTTCAAGTTAACCAAAGCATTTTCCTTGTGTGTTTTATTTTATCCAGTAGGTGAAATGAATGCAAGTCTTCATAAAGAGGCAGAGTGTCATCACAAAGGAAGAAGGAAGACTCCAGCTGAGAAAGAAATGGGGAGAAAGCATACACCCATGAATTTTGTTTCATATACCAGGATGATTATCAAATGTGACAGCTAAGTTGGAGAGTCAAATCATTGAAATGTAATAAAGAAAGAATAAAGATGAGAAAACTGGTCTGAAATAATCAATATATAATGTCTTTTGGTGGGATGCCTGTATTTCCTGCAGGAACAGTTTTTGTTGCATGCTGGGAGTATTTTTATTATTTTTAATTTAATTTATTTTATACAATTTTTTTATGTTATTGTTTTATTTTTTTATAATTTTCATTATTATTATTAATTTATTTTTATTTATTTATAATAATATTCCTACAAGTTCTATCTGACAATTCTTCAGTATGTTAATTTGGCCTTTCAGCATTTAAATATTGAAAAAAAAACAAAAAAAAACAAAAAAAAACAATGAATGAATCAGTTTGAACAATTTTTTGCATTTACTGCGAAATGCTCAAGTCTCAGTTTAAGTTTCCAATGTCATATTCAGGAGGAGAGCTTATTTTTTTTAATAAAATCAATTCACCCAATAGAAGGCAATAATGCCACTAAGAAAAAAGAAGGCTACTGGTAGTGAAAGAGAATGAGAAGACTTTAGAAGGAATTGGAAACCCAATCTTAAACATGAAACAAGAGCTAAACCTCTACTCCTGTTCAAAAGACTGGAGAGAAGTGTGAACAGTCCATTATCTTTTTGAGACCCACCCCCAGAAAATGTTTAACTGTAAATTCTATGCTAACAGTTTCCTTTCTTGCACTTCTTGCTTGTGGAACTCCTGGCTTCTGGCTTTCCAGCCAACTTTAATCTGCAAAAGTTTAAATGCAATGTCAATAGCTATCTACTGTCCTCCTGATTACTCTTTTCTCTTCCCGCTTATTATTTATGTTTGTTCCTCATTCTTCCACACCCTGTAAACCCTTGTGTCTTAGTGGCTTTACTGCCTTTCTTATGGACCTCCCTTCCGGCTCCATACTTTCCAGACAACTTTAATTTGAAAAAATTTAAATGTCAATCGCTATCTACTGTCCTCCTGATTACTCTTTTCTCTTCTTGCTCATTATTAATGTTTCTGTTCTTAATTCTTCTGCACCCAGTAACATCTTGTGCCTTAGTGGCTTTACTGCCTTGCTTAGGATGAAATCAAATGAAAAAAAAATGTTATCTATAATATTTTAAATGGAGTGTTTGAAAATTCCATGGTGCTAAAACTTTGACGATGACTGACAGTAATAACAGTGGGTGCAGGAGTGTTATAACCGAGTATTTGTAATTTATATATACAAAAATACTCGTAAAGAATGAAAAACAGCACGACTTTGAAACAACAAAATGAGTATTATTCAAATATGGATTGGAATCTGACAGAAAGATAAGATAAATAATAGGCAGAGAGTGTACAGTGTTTCTCAAGTTTTTTTGTTTTTTTTATAGATGTTTGTAATGAGTGTCCAGATAATTTACTTGGTAAAATAAAATACAAGAAGTATCTGGGGTTTTCTTACTTTGAATTTTTGTTGAGTGCTGAAAAATAAATGCTACTATTATGGTTTGAAAAAGGAAAAGGAGATGAAATTTCTGTTGACACACGTGTTGATGGCCGGTCTGGGTTGACTGTTTGTCCAATAGTGAGAATGTCACATGTTTTTGTATGTAGAACAGAATAGTGGTGTTGATTTTCATTGGTTTAGAAAGAGTGAATTAACTATAATTAAAATTATTATAATTTGATGCTATAATTAATTTTTATTTATTTATTTATTTATTTATTATGGAGAAGACAAAGGTTAAAAAAATAAATCATCAATCAATCCAGCCTTTTTTGGGTGTTAGTTCTATTGGGTAGATTTGTAATGTATGTCTAGAAACTGAAATCCTCAAAATAAGATTTATTAATTAGTGAAATGCTCATTACTACCAGTTGCAGCAGCTGACAATTCTTAGAAAGATCATTTTAAAAATCTGAAGAAAAAATATTCAGTTGTTTTAATAAAAATGAAAATCTGCTCCAAAACAATTTAAATTCATTCCCATAAAATATAAGAGTCATACCATTCATTTGTCAATAAAATTTTATTTTCCATGCTTCCAATTGAGTTTGTGGGGTTGTCACTCACATCATAGCAGAAGACATTAGCCTTGTGTTCACGGAGATAAAACCATACTTGACAGGAAATAAAACATACACAAATAACAGGAGAGCATGGTAAATTGTATGTTAATTTCATACAATTTATTTATATCTTTTGTGTGTATTGTTGTGTGTATTTTTTAGGTTGCATTTAGGTTTTATTATACTTGTGATAAAAGGGAGAATTTACTGCATAGTATTACAAACTATATCACAGTCAGAAGTTGGACACGTGTTTTGGCGGGCATGGAACTCTAAGTTTGCTGATATTTCTTTATTCAATTCCTGCTGAACCCCAGGAGATCAATACTCTACACTTTCTTGAGCTCACCTTTTTTTTCTACTGAAATGAAATAGAGTGACTCTATTGAATCAATTGCTATATCTACTGCTAGAAAAATTTGGTTCACTTGTTACAAACCATCTCATCAGAAATAGTGTTTATTATTTTTTTTATCAATTTTCAAGAAAAAAGAAATTGTATAAATTCACTTTCATCATATGAATAAAAAATTGTTTTCATATTTATTTCTTTATAAATTGGTAAATGATAAATATTACATTAGTTTTAATTGCATTAGTTTTTAGAATGTTGTAAAATTATAAAAATATTCTTGTAAATATACAATCAAATAAATAAATATTTTTGCTGTAAATTCTCAAAAACAAAAAAATGTTTAAATTCACTTTTATCAAATGTTTAGTTTTTATTCTAGTTCTAATCATGACTTTTTAAAACAACAAACATTGCTGGAAAGTAAAGAGATTTTACAGAAATAATGGTGTTAACAGAAAAAACGTCTTTTTGATACTCTGTTTTTGGCGGGCATGAAACTAAGTTTGCTGATATTTCTTTATTCAATTCCTGCTGAACCCCAGCAGATCAACACTCTACACCTTCTTGAGCACACCTTTTTTTTCTACTGACATGAAATAGAGTGACTATATTGAATCAATTGCTATATTTACTGCTAGAAAAATTTGGTTCGCTGTGTTGTGCCTGAAAATGTTTCTTGTTAGAAACCATCTCATCAGAAATAGTTTTTTTTTTTATCAATTTTCAAGAAAAAAATAAAATGTATAAATTCACTTTCAGCATATTTTAAAGTTTTATTGCAATTCTAATCAACACTTAAAAAAATAATCATTGCAGATGGATAAAGGTATTTAAAACAAAAGCAGTGTCATAAAAAGAAGCATCCTTTTGATACTCCATATTTTTGTGGGTACAAAGGCCCATGTTTGCCTAGAAGTAATTAACTTAATTTTGGATTTTTGTAATCAATCCATTTCCAGTAATTATGTAAACATAAACAACTTCCTACTTAAATCAAAGAAGGTATTTTAAATACTACCCAAAATTTATTTACATATGTTTATTCAGAGCCCAATTTTCCTTAAGTATGTAATGACATTATCTATAAATGGTGTCATCAATATATCCGACATTTTATCCTTGTTAAAACTATAAATTTGTGAAGAACCTTTGATTGTTATAGATGTTGTTGTAAAGACATTTTGGTCAAGTACATTCTGGCCATCATCAGGTGTCCATTGTTTTGGCTGACATGGGACATAAATTGTTGATTATTATTTAGTCTGTTGGATGCCAGTTATTGTTCACTACTTCACTGCATGGTGCAGGGCTTGAACTCACAACCATTCGATGAGAGTAACACTTTTTAATCAACTCTATGCCACCATCCCAAAAAGATAGTGTAGCGAATATAGGAATAGAACAATAACTGGCATCACACAGACAAAATAATACAATCATCAACAAGATATCCTATGTCAGCCAAAACAATACATGCCTGATGATGGCCAGAGGGTACCTGATTGAAACATGTCTATAACAATTCAAATGTCCCTTGAAACAGTTGCACGGATTTCATGCAACTTGAAAGCCAGTCAGTGGGGTCTGTACTGCGACTATGTGAACCAACACTTTCCGATGAGGTTATTGAATTAGCAGCGAGATCCAGTTGAATGCGCATGTGTAATGTGAACCCGTAGCATTTACCAGTGTGCCTTCAATTCATGTTCAGGGAGTCTTTACAAAATATTATATCGTAAAGATCTATCAGTGTCCTAATTACCATACACTTTTGTTTCACTATAATTCCAGGCTATTTCTAAATCCAAAATCAACATTGGAAGATAGAATTTCAGAATAAGGAGAATGTGGAGAACATTCTGGAAATTGGTACTTTCCAGATTGTTTTGGAAAAGGAAAGGGACGCTGAAATAAATGTGCAAGATTATGATTTTATGGAATTATCAAAAATACATTTTATAGCACAATATTATATGGATTAATGTCATGAAAGAGGTCATGTTGGTTGTTTGGGAGTATTTTAAACCGGTTTGGGTGAAGTCACTACAATTTGTTAGTATGTGTGTAATGTTGGTAATTTTACTATAAATATGTATTTTTGGCCTTTTTTTTATATAAAAATGTATTGCTGGTATTTTGACTATATAAATGTATTTTTATGCTTTCATAGTGTTTACTCTTTGTTTAATAGTGTTCACTATTTTCCCATAACTGAGACCCTGACAGGTGCTAGCACAACAGATCAGGGTGGATCTGGGAACAACAGCAATTAAGAGAGGTGGTTCCACGCTCCTAAAAACCTCCATTCTCCCCATCAGAGGCCTTGCTGCCAGATGTAGTTTATCATCATACCCAGGACTATCAAAATAATTAAATCATTAGCATATACAATATTGTATACTTTTTGTTAACTTTTAGAAGTGTCATGAATATATCCAACATGGAACGTGTAGAATATTGGTTAGTTTGCCAGTGGTCTGACACACAAGCTAATTCTACATGGCGCTGCGAACAGGATCCAATGATTGGCAAGAGCTACTTATCAAAATTGGCATTCCAGCTGACTCTGCCAGGACCTATGCTGAATCTTTTGTGAAAGCAAGCATTACCAAGGATAGCCTATGATAGAATGGGAAATCCTTAAGGAAAAGGTGTCACAACCATGGGACATGCCCTAGCTATCCTGAAAATAACAAAGGAGCAGCCTTTGACATCAGACAGCTACACGAAGACCCCTGCAGTCAAACTCCCCCAGCTCCATTCAGAGATGATGTCACAGCAATTCCAAAAGTTCAGAATTGACTGGGAAGTATTTGTCCAAATGACAAACATGTCCCCTGCACAAACCAACATCCAGTTATACAACTGTGCTGACGAGATTGTCCAAACATCAATTATAAATACATACCCCAAATTTTTCTTGGAAAAACCAAATAGACTCTTGAACAAGTTGGAGGCATGAGTTACACAAAAATCGAACCCCATGGTTCATAGATTGTCTTTTGCCTCAATTTCTCAAGGACCAGGTGAATAAATCCAGCAATTTGTCATCCACCTCAGAGGTACGCGCAGGATTATGACTTCACAGAAGGGACAGAAAAACTCTACTTTCCAAGAAGTGACTTGCAAATAATATTCAAGAATTGACTGATTTCACGAGTAATAATCTTCTGAATGAACTTTAAAAACATTTCTAATATTTCCCTATCATGATGCTGGAAACTTTTGCATCAATATAATATATGCAAGTAGGACTTATCAATAGAAACAGTTTAAATATTAGAACAATTTCAAGGGACAAATGGCGTAACTGTCATGTTCACCAGCCATGACAGTCATTTAACTGATTTGTAGACAAGTCTCTCTACACCCTAAGGAATACATTTTGGCATGTATTGCTTTAACACTTGTTACACAATAATCTCATCAAGTAAAATCCCTCCCCTAAAACCTCACAAATCAATCAACGTAAACTCCACCTTTACAGCCCCTGACACAGATTTATGTGAACAAACTGCAACGACCAGCGATTGATTGACCTCTTGGTATAGCTAGCGAACTATTGTTCAATTTGTTAATTAAACTTTTATGATAGTAAATAAATTACTGCCTGTCGACACTGAAATCTATTGTTTATGAAAGAATTGGAATAAAATAAAAAGATTTAAAAAAAAAGAAGAAGAATTTTACGACGAGTACTACTTCTTCTTTCAGAAACTTAACCAATCGGCTGAGTGAAAAACAGTTGCTTTTTTTAAAACCATTTGTCAAATTTTATTGGTTTATAAAATATGATATCGTCAATATTTTTCCCCCATCTTTTCAATTCATGACTACAGGCATTTTTGAAATTATGGGTCAGAGATTTCAAATCCCCAACCTAATTCTAATCAAGTGGTTAAAAGATATCTGGAAATTTTAAATATTCTTTAACATGAAAAATAAGAAATTAATTTTTTTATTTCTATTTTGTTTCTGAGAGAAGGAATAAAAGTAATGAAATATATTTTCTCAGCTTATGTGGGATTTGCACAAGGCTATATTTTCTGAATGCCTATATATTTTTTTTTAAATTTTACATAAAGATTGTTGAATTAGCAATGGTGAAGCCTAAGGGCCTTGGAACATCTGAAGATCATCCCTCTTTGAACGTTGTAGACTAGTGCTATAGAATCCC
This sequence comes from Acanthosepion esculentum, assembly GCA_964036315.1. Classification (NCBI taxonomy): domain Eukaryota; kingdom Metazoa; phylum Mollusca; class Cephalopoda; order Sepiida; family Sepiidae; genus Acanthosepion; species Acanthosepion esculentum. The sequence goes on along the minus strand of CAXIWW010000362.1, from coordinate 50,308 downwards.
AAACAAAGACCTGTACCAAATAACAGAAACCGCATCACTTGAGGACAACCAACAGCAGCAACAATTAAAATAGATAGCACATGTAATCTGAAGAGAAAATAATGATATAATCAAGATGTTGACATTCCACACAACTTCAAACAAAAGGTTAGCAAGGAACACCCCTATCAGTACTAGAAAGAGCAATAACAGCTACTCGAAAGAAACTTGTTTTCATGAAAAATTATTTTAAGAGAAGATTTTTTTCATTTCAATTGACGGTGATACTGTTTGCTTGGTCAATAAATTCCAAATATTTCTTACTACTATATTTGTTGCGATAAATTCTGACTGAAACTGTCTGAGGCTAAGTTCTCCATTTGAAAGAGAGATGAAATATTTCTAATGTCAAAGAAAATATTTATATTTGCCATGTTGGTCTTAATTGTCCTAAGTCATGAAACTTCTGGACAACCCCTTTACTTATTGCATGGTCTGAACTGATTGGCTAATTCTATTTTTTTATCCAGATACAAGTCCTACTATTTAACCTATAGAGGGAGAAGAGTCTGATTCATCCCTTTTCTAACGAACTCAACTGGAATTTGAACTTGGCTTGCTGATTTCTCATTCCAAAACACTCTTCATCACACTCCCCGCACATCCACATGGTCGGAAAGGGATTTCATTAGACAATCTCATGATATGTTCAATGGAACCAAATCTAATTAAATTCAAGTACTGTACATCTGTATTTGGACTAAATAGGTTCAACGTACAAAAACATTAGGAACTTGTTATAATAAGTATTACACAGAGTAATCGAGTTGTGGTAGCTGACTACTTTCGTATTCAACTCCTGCTGACTCCTACTTATATTAGATGGGAGAGTCTATTATTTATAGACTAGGCGTGTTTCACCATAACAACATCATATGACAGTAATTTCATTATTGTAGTATAGCGGAGACTTACTTTGGTGACCCAAAAGGGCTAGAATCACATGTGTTTTTTACAATAGAGTGTGCTAAAGGTGATTTGGCAAGTTTCGGACTGAAGGTGAATTTGGCAGCACTTTGTGTGGACAGAAGTGTTGGTGTTGCTTGCAGCCATTTTTATTGGCTGGTTCTGGGTGTTCATTGGCTGAGTGATGGCTGAGTCAGGTGCGTAAAAGCACAGTGCACTCATTCAAATGACAAGAGACTCATTTTTGGCAAGTGGAGCTGCTTACCTGAGATTGAGGGATGGTGATAGTTAGCATTTCTGGAATTAATTTGCTTATTGAACTGTGTACCACTGTTTTGCTCACTGGACTTGTATAGAGTTTGTTCTTTTTTTTGTGTGTGTGTGTGATTCCGACCAATTCTAACACATGTAGGTAATAGCGGGTTTTGTTATTTTTAGATTCTTCCATAAACATGGAACACATCCTTTGCCCAGATAAGCTTGATATTTTACCTGACTTCACCAGGTACCGAGAAGGAATATCAGTACTGGTGAAGAACATTTGAGAACTTTATCAAAGAATTCGGAGACAGTGCCCCTAAGAAACTATGCTAACTAAATATGTCTCCACAGGCATCTACGACTATTTTACTGATGCAGTAAGTTATAAGGAAATTCTAAACAAGATTTTTATAAACTAAAAGAATGAGATATTTGTGAGACATATTCTCATTACAAGATGCCAACAACCCTCGGAAACACTATAAAAATTTCTTTGTGAACTTCATAAACTGAGCTGACAAAATTGTCATAACTAGAATGCGTTTAGGCTTTATTCAACTCAAAAGCATACATAGAGAACAGGTTGTTAGAATTCTGGCAAGATGTCATATCTGTTATATCTGTAGAGTTCTTCAGTCAAAGGGGGATAATTCAAATCCCGAAGAAATATGTACTTATACAACATAGTCTTCCCTATTCCATCTGTCCCATGAAAAGTCTCTAAACAGATACCAGCTGTTAGCTACACCCAAGATATACGTTCATCAATTGTCTGTTACTATACAACAGCCCAGATACGAGAATGGGCTAAAAACTTCATAGGCTGACTGTAAAGGAATAATGCTAGAGCTGTGAAACCTTGCAGGCATTCATTTCAGCTCTTATTAATAATTGCATTCTTCCTTTCCAGGTGAACTGACATCTGACGGTTCAAAATTTACAAAATATTGTATTATGGTGTTGCAAAGTACATGCAGAAAAAAGGTTTAGCATCCCCACTACCTAACATTCATGCTAATCTGGTTGCTACATTAGGGGGTGGTGCCCTAGCTTTATCAAAAGTACAAAATGTTTTCCCCATTCTGCCTGAGGATGTGTGTATTCACTCCACTCTTAAGCCCCAAGGAAAGGCATTAATCCCTATGGTTGAAATAAATGGGGACAGTCTACAGTAGATAGAGAAATATGGATAGACAGGGAGATATACAGACCAACTGAGAGACTGATATAGACAATCTGATAGCCTAAAGTCCAGAGATGAACGGAAACAAAGTTATTCAAAGGTAATGGTAATATTAGATACTTCCTTTTATGGAAATATTTGGTATTCATCGATCAAGTGGCTAATAGTACTTAGTTAAAAATTAATAAATCTTTAAATTAAAACAATTTTTCAGAAAAAATTGGTTTCTCAAGTCCAGTAACTGTTATTGTTCTTTCTAACCGGTTGTTTGAAATAATAAGGAATGCCAGTACTTTTTTTATTTTTTATAGTAAGGTTCACTCTATACAAGGCTCAGGAGTCACTCAAGGTAGAGCATTATGTTAAGAGGCATTTTAGAGGAGGAGGAAGATAATGGTTAACCCTAGATAGATTAGATTGGGAATCGGTTCCACAAAGCATTGGGAAGAAGCTGTTTGAGTGGAACTTACTTCTCACCAATTGAATATCTTGATCATATCATTATTTGCCTTGATACATGTGCTATCCATTTTAGTTGTTGCTGCTGGTGGTATTCATCAAGTGATGCGGGTTCTGTTATTTCGTACAGTTCTTTGTTTGTGATTCTGTGGTAGCGGTCAACAACATTCAAAGAAGAAGAATCTCTGCCAATTTTTTCAGGCTTTCCTCACTCAAAGCCTTTTTCCACCATTGATCTTAAAAAGAGGTTGTAAACAGATGACAGATATTTCTGAACAACATTAGATTGTAAGGAGTTTTGTTTTTGGAGATAATAATAATTCAGTGATAAAAGTCTTACTAATTAACCAATAGTTAGTGCGAGAAGATTTGAATTCATACCTTTCCCGAAAGGTATTTGCACCATAAGTGAGCATAATGAGGTCAACTGGAATTAGAACTCAGCTCTCCAATTAATAATTCTGAGCTCTTATCCATTAAACCATCTACACATCCAAGCTTACAGCACCTGATATTCCCAAATGGTCACCCATCTTGGTGCTGACCAGATTTGACATTGCTTAATTTAGGTGATCATACAGGAATTGGTGTTTCAACATGATGTGGCTGTAACATGATTATGTTATCATTTTCTCTTTAAGTTACATCTGCTATTTATTTTAGTTATTACTGCTGTTGGAAGTCTTCAAGTGAGGTGTTGTTTTTTTATTTGGTAAAACAATTTATGATTTTATAATACCAGTCTATGAAAGTTAAGGAAAGGAAAAGATCAGTCCTTACTGGTTTTACTATATTTGAAACCTTCTGTCTTTCTGAAACATGTTCATTTTTTGTCCTTTCTTGCTAAAGTAATCTCATTCTCTCTTACTCCCAACAACCTCTTGCATCTTAGAGGTGGTGTTACTACACTTTCATGCTAATGTTGATCTTTAAAAATTTAAATGCAATCTCAATCATTATCTTGTCTTCTTAATTTCTATTCTTTCAGTGTTCTCTCCAAAATTGAGTTTTTTTCTCATTCTCATATAGTCAGAAACCCTTTTGCATCTTAATGTCTTTACAGCCTTGCTTGGGGTGAAATGATAACATCATCGTCTGCTTCAACTGTTAAATGATAGTTTCAGAATATTAATTTGTTAGTGGCAGTGTATTTTGGCTCAGACCTTCTGATGAAATGAAAAGGAAAACAGTACCTTCTCCATCCTTTGTAATTCTGTAGTGCTAGTTCATAAAGTTTGAAAAGAGAGGCCTTGCTTCATTCACTGTAAGCCATTTTAATCATTGATCTGAGAAAGTGATTCTATACAGCTGACAGTTTAGATACTTCTGAATGAGTTTGGCACCATGCATGACATCCATATGAAAGTCTTGATCTGATGAAGCTATTTAAGAATGAGAAGGATGGTCCTCACTGAGACCTACATGCTTCACTCACTCAAAGTCATTTTAATCATTGATCTGAGAAAGTGATTCTATACAGCTGACAGTTTAGATACTTCTGAATGAGTTTGGCACCATGCATGACATCCATATGAAAGTCTTGATCTGATGAAGCTATTTAAGAATGAGAAGGATGGTCCTCACTGAGACCTACATGCTTCACTCACTCAAAGTCATTTTAATCAATGATCTGAGAAAGTGATTGTATACAGCTGACAGTTTAGATACTTCTGAATGAGTTTAGCACCATGCATGACATCCATATGAAAGTCTTGATCTGATGAAGCTATTTAAGAATGAGAAGGATGGTCCTCACTGAGACCTACATGCTTCACTCACTCAAAGTCATTTTAATCAATGATCTGAGAAAGTGATTGTATACAGCTGACAGTTTAGATACTTCTGAATGAGTTTAGCACCATGCATGACATCCATATGAAAGTCTTGATCTGATGAAGCTATTTAAGAATGAGAAGGATGGTCCTCACTGAGACCTACATGCTTCACTCACTCAAAGCCATTTTAATCATTGATCTGAGAAAGGGATTCTATACAGCTGACAGTTTAGATACTTCTGAATGAGTTTGGCACCATGTATGACATCCATATGAAAGTCTTGATCTGATGAAGCTATTTAAGAATGAGAAGGATGGTCCTCACTGAGACCTACATGATTCACTCACTCAAAGTCATTTTAATCAATGATCTGAGAAAGTGATTGTATACAGCTGACAGTTTAGATACTTCTGAATGAGTTTGGCACCATGCATGACATCCATATGAAAGTCTTGATCTGATGAAGCTATTTAAGAATGAGAAGGATGGTCCTCACTGAGACCTACATGCTTCACTCACTCAAAGTCATTTTAATCAATGATCTGAGAAAGTGATTGTATACAGCTGACAGTTTAGATACTTCTGAATGAGTTTAGCACCATGCATGACATCCATATGAAAGTCTTGATCTGATGAAGCTATTTAAGAATGAGAAGGATAGTCCTCACTGAGACCTACATGCTTCACTCACTCAAAGTCATTTTAATCAATGATCTGAGAAAGTGATTGTATACAGATGACAGTTTAGATACTTCTGAATGAGTTTGGCACCATGCATGACATCCATATGAAAGTCTTGATCTGATGAAGCTATTTAAGAATGAGAAGGATGGTCCTCACTGAGACCTACATGCTTCCCTCACTCAAAGCCATTTTAATCATTGATCTGAGAAAGGGTTTGTATACAGCTGACAGTTTAGATACTTCTGAATGAGTTTGGCACCATGCATGACATCCATATGAAAGTCTTGATCTGATGAAGCTATTTAAGAATGAGAAGGATGGTCCTCACTGAGACCTACATGCTTCACTCACTCAAAGTCATTTTAATCAATGATCTGAGAAAGTGATTGTATACAGCTGACAGTTTAGATACTTCTGAATGAGTTTAGCACCATGCATGACATCCATATGAAAGTCTTGATCTGATGAAGCTATTTAAGAATGAGAAGGATGGTCCTCACTGAGACCTACATGCTTCACTCACTCAAAGTCATTTTAATCAATGATCTGAGAAAGTGATTGTATACAGCTGACAGTTTAGATACTTCTGAATGAGTTTGGCACCATGCATGACATCCATATGAAAGTCTTGATCTGATGAAGCTATTTAAGAATGAGAAGGATGGTCCTCACTGAGACCTACATGCTTCCCTCACTCAAAGCCATTTTAATCATTGATCTGAGAAAGGGATTGTATACAGCTGACAGTTTAGATACTTCTGAATGAGTTTGGCACCAGGCATGACATCCATATGAAAGTCTTGATCTGATGAAGCTATTTAAGAATGAGAAGGATGGTCCTCACTGAGACCTACATGCTTCACTCACTCAAAGCCATTTTAATCAATGATCTGAGAAAGTGATTCTATACAGATGACAGTTTAGATATTTCTGAATGAGTTTGGCACCATGCATGACATCCATATGAAAGTCTTGATCTGATGAAGCTATTGAAGAATGAGAAGGACGGTCCTCACTGAGACCTACATGCTTCACTCACTCAAAGCCATTTTAATCAATGATCTGAGAAAGTGATTCTATACAGATGACAGTTTAGATATTTCTGAATGAGTTTGGCACCATGCATGACATCCATATGAAAGTCTTGATCTGATGAAGCTATTGAAGAATGAGAAGGACGGTCCTCACTGAGACCTACATGCTTCACTCACTCAAAGCCATTTTAATCAATGATCTGAGAAAGTGATTCTATACAGATGACAGTTTAGATATTTCTGAATGAGTTTGGCACCATGCATGACATCCATATGAAAGTCTTGATCTGATGAAGCTATTGAAGAATGAGAAGGATGGTCCTCACTGAGACCTACATGCTTCACTCACTCAAAGCCATTTTAATCATTGATCTGAGAAAGTGATTCTATACAGATGACAGTTTAGATATTTCTGAATGAGTTTGGCACCATGCATGACATCCATATGAAAGTCTTGATCTGATGAAGCTATTGAAGAATGAGAAGGACGGTCCTCACTGAGACCTACATGCTTCACTCACTCAAAGCCATTTTAATCATTGATCTGAGAAAGTGATTCTATACAGATGACAGTTTAGATATTTCTGAATGAGTTTGGCACCATGCATGACATCCATATGAAAGTCTTGATCTGATGAAGCTATTGAAGAATGAGAAGGACGGTCCTCACTGAGACCTACATGCTTCACTCACTCAAAGCCATTTTAATCAATGATCTGAGAAAGTGATTCTATACAGATGACAGTTTAGATATTTCTGAATGAGTTTGGCACCATGCATGACATCCATATGAAAGTCTTGATCTGATGAAGCTATTGAAGAATGAGAAGGATGGTCCTCACTGAGACCTACATGCTTCACTCACTCAAAGCCATTTTAATCATTGATCTGAGAAAGTGATTCTATACAGATGACAGTTTAGATATTTCTGAATGAGTTTGGCACCATGCATGACATCCATATGAAAGTCTTGATCTGATGAAGCTATTGAAGAATGAGAAGGACGGTCCTCACTGAGACCTACATGCTTCACTCACTCAAAGCCATTTTAATCAATGATCTGAGAAAGTGATTCTATACAGATGACAGTTTAGATATTTCTGAATGAGTTTGGCACCATGCATGACATCCATATGAAAGTCTTGATCTGATGAAGCTATTGAAGAATGAGAAGGACGGTCCTCACTGAGACCTACATGCTTCACTCACTCAAAGCCATTTTAATCATTGATCTGAGAAAGTGATTCTATACAGATGACAGTTTAGATATTTCTGAATGAGTTTGGCACCATGCATGACATCCATATGAAAGTCTTGATCTGATGAAGCTATTGAAGAATGAGAAGGACGGTCCTCACTGAGACCTACATGCTTCACTCACTCAAAGCCATTTTAATCAATGATCTGAGAAAGTGATTCTATACAGATGACAGTTTAGATATTTCTGAATGAGTTTGGCACCATGCATGACATCCATATGAAAGTCTTGATCTGATGAAGCTATTGAAGAATGAGAAGGACGGTCCTCACTGAGACCTACATGCTTCACTCACTCAAAGCCATTTTAATCATTGATCTGAGAAAGTGATTGTATACAGCTGACAGTTTAGATATTTCTGAATGAGTTTGGCACCATGCATGACATCCATATGAAAGTCTTGATCTGATGAAGCTATTGAAGAATGAGAAGGACGGTCCTCACTGAGACCTACATGCTTCACTCACTCAAAGCCATTTTAATCAATGATCTGAGAAAGTGATTCTATACAGATGACAGTTTAGATATTTCTGAATGAGTTTGGCACCATGCATGACATCCATATGAAAGTCTTGATCTGATGAAGCTATTGAAGAATGAGAAGGACGGTCCTCACTGAGACCTACATGCTTCACTCACTCAAAGCCATTTTAATCATTGATCTGAGAAAGTGATTGTATACAGCTGACAGTTTAGATATTTCTGAATGAGTTTGGCACCATGCATGACATCCATATGAAAGTCTTGATCTGATGAAGCTATTGAAGAATGAGAAGGACGGTCCTCACTGAGACCTACATGCTTCACTCACTCAAAGCCATTTTAATCATTGATCTGAGAAAGTGATTGTATACAGCTGACAGTTTAGATATTTCTGAATGAGTTTGGCACCATGCATGACATCCATATGAAAGTCTTGATCTGATGAAGCTATTGAAGAATGAGAAGGATGGTCCTCACTGAGACCTACATGCTTCACTCACTCAAAGCCATTTTAATCATTGATCTGAGAAAGTGATTGTATACAGCTGACAGTTTAGATATTTCTGAATGAGTTTGGCACCATGCATGACATCCATATGAAAGTCTTGATCTGATGAAGCTATTTAAGAATGAGAAGGATGGTCCTCACTGAGACCTACATGCTTCTCTCACTCAAAGCCATTTTAATCAATGATCTGAGAAAGTGATTCTATACAGATGACAGTTTAGATATTTCTGAATGAGTTTGGCACCATGCATGACATCCATATGAAAGTCTTGATCTGATGAAGCTATTGAAGAATGAGAAGGACGGTCCTCACTGAGACCTACATGCTTCACTCACTCAAAGCCATTTTAATCAATCTGAGAAAGTGATTCTATACAGATGACAGTTTAGATATTTCTGAATGAGTTTGGCACCATGCATGACATCCATATGAAAGTCTTGATCTGATGAAGCTATTGAAGAATGAGAAGGATGGTCCTCACTGAGACCTACATGCTTCACTCACTCAAAGCCATTTTAATCATTGATCTGAGAAAGTGATTCTATACAGATGACAGTTTAGATATTTCTGAATGAGTTTGGCACCATGCATGACATCCATATGAAAGTCTTGATCTGATGAAGCTATTGAAGAATGAGAAGGACGGTCCTCACTGAGACCTACATGCTTCACTCACTCAAAGCCATTTTAATCAATGATCTGAGAAAGTGATTCTATACAGATGACAGTTTAGATATTTCTGAATGAGTTTGGCACCATGCATGACATCCATATGAAAGTCTTGATCTGATGAAGCTATTGAAGAATGAGAAGGATGGTCCTCACTGAGACCTACATGCTTCACTCACTCAAAGCCATTTTAATCATTGATCTGAGAAAGTGATTCTATACAGATGACAGTTTAGATATTTCTGAATGAGTTTGGCACCATGCATGACATCCATATGAAAGTCTTGATCTGATGAAGCTATTTAAGAATGAGAAGGATGGTCCTCACTGAGACCTACATGCTTCATTCACTCAAAGTCATTTTAATCAATGATCTGAGAAAGTGATTGTATACAGCTGACAGTTTAGATACTTCTGAATGAGTTTGGCACCATGCATGACATCCATATGAAAGTCTTGATCTGATGAAGCTATTTAAGAATGAGAAGGATGGTCCTCACTGAGACCTACATGCTTCACTCACTCAAAGCCATTTTAATCATTGATCTGAGAAAGTGATTCTATACAGATGACAGTTTAGATATTTCTGAATGAGTTTGGCACCATGCATGACATCCATATGAAAGTCTTGATCTGATGAAGCTATTGAAGAATGAGAAGGATGGTCCTCACTGAGACCTACATGCTTCACTCACTCAAAGCCATTTTAATCATTGATCTGAGAAAGGGATTCTATACAGCTGACAGTTTAGATACTTCTGAATGAGTTTGGCACCATGCATGACATCCATATGAAAGTCTTGATCTGATGAAGCTATTTAAGAATGAGAAGGATGGTCCTCACTGAGACCTACATGCTTCATTCACTCAAAGTCATTTTAATCAATGATCTGAGAAAGTGATTGTATACAGCTGACAGTTTAGATACTTCTGAATGAGTTTGGCACCATGCATGACATCCATATGAAAGTCTTGATCTGATGAAGCTATTTAAGAATGAGAAGGATGGTCCTCACTGAGACCTACATGCTTCACTCACTCAAAGCCATTTTAATCATTGATCTGAGAAAGGGATTCTATACAGCTGACAGTTTAGATACTTCTGAATGAGTTTGGCACCATGCATGACATCCATATGAAAGTCTTGATCTGATGAAGCTATTTAAGAATGAGAAGGATGGTCCTCACTGAGACCTACATGCTTCACTCACTCAAAGCCATTTTAATCATTGATCTGAGAAAGGGATTCTATACAGCTGACAGTTTAGATACTTCTGAATGAGTTTGGCACCATGCATGACATCCATATGAAAGTCTTGATCTGATGAAGCTATTTAAGAATGAGAAGGATGGTCCTCACTGAGACCTACATGCTTTCTCTCACTCAAAGCCATTTTAATCATTGATCTGAGAAAGGGATTCTATACAGCTGACAGTTTAGATACTTCTGAATGACTTTGGCACCATGCATGACATCCATATGAAAGTCTTGATCTGATGAAGCTATTTAAGAATGAGAAGGATGGTCCTCATTAAGACCTACAGGCTTCACTCACTCAAAGCCATTTTAATCATTGATCTGAGAATGTGATTCTATACAGCTGACAGTTTAGATATTTCTGAATGAGTTTGGCACCATGCATGACATCCATATGAAAGTCTTGATCTGATGAAGCTATTTAAGAATGAGAAGGATGGTCCTCACTGAGACCTACAGGCTTCACTCACTCAAAGCCATTTTAATCATTGATCTGAGAATGTGATTCTATACAGCTGACAGTTTAGATATTTCTGAATGAGTTTGGCACCATGCATGACATCCATATGAAAGTCTTGATCTGATGAAGCTATTTAAGAATGAGAAGGATGGTCCTCACTGAGACCTACAGGCTTCACTCACTCAAAGCCATTTTAATCATTGATCTGAGAATGTGATTCTATACAGCTGACAGTTTAGATATTTCTGAATGAGTTTGGCACCATGCATGACATCCATATGAAAGTCTTGATCTGATGAAGCTATTTAAGAATGAGAAGGATGGTCCTCACTGAGACCTACATGCTTCACTCACTCAAAGCCATTTTAATCATTGATCTGAGAATGTGATTCTATACAGCTGACAGTTTAGATATTTCTGAATGAGTTTGGCACCATGCATGACATCCATATGAAAGTCTTGATCTGATGAAGCTATTTAAGAATGAGAATGATGGTCCTCACTGAGACCTACATGCTTCACTCACTCAAAGCCATTTTAATCATTGATCTGAGAATGTGATTCTATACAGCTGACAGTTTAGATATTTCTGAATGAGTTTGGCACCATGCATGACATCCATATGAAAGTCTTGATCTGATGAAGCTATTTAAGAATGAGAAGGATGGTCCTCACTGAGACCTACATGCTTCACTCACTCAAAGCCATTTTAATCATTGATCTGAGAAAGGGATTCTATACAGCTGACAGTTTAGATATTTCTGAATGAGTTTGGCACCATGCATTGCATGACATCCATATGAAAGTCTTGATCTGATGAAGCTATTTAAGAATGAGAAGGATGGTCCTCACTGAGACCTACATGCTTTCTCTCACTCAATGACATTTTAATCATTGATCTGAGAAAGTGATTCTATACAGCTGACAGTTTAGATATTTCTGAATGAGTTTGGCACCATGCATGACATCTATATGCAAGTCTTGATCTGATGAATCTATTTAAGTTTTTCAGGTTAATGTTTTTTTCTGATAGCAATTTGTAATACTCAGGCAAAATTGACTCTAGTGCAGCCCATTCTATGCTGAATTTCCTTTACACCTATACTAAATTTGTCATGACCTATCTCTACGCTGAGACATTTATAGTGTTTGGTATTCACTAATTCCACATATTGAATTTTTATGATGGATTCAGGACAGGTGCCATCATTTCTTTCATTCCAGTATCAGATAATTGTTTCTGTTTTGGTATATTTTGAGTCCATTTCTCTTATTATTTTTTCTTTCAGTTGCATTGCTATCCATTTTCATTGTTGCCGCTGTTGGAAGTTTTCAATTGATATGGTCATTTATGATTCTGCATCGTCAGTCTGTGGGATCTGAGAAAGTGCAGTTCTTCCTACAACTCATAGGGCCCATTTGCTTGAAACTATTTTAATCATTACTCTAAAAAACAGTTTCATATATTTCTGATGGTTACACATTGCTTAGGAGTTGGATGAAATGTTGGACATACATACAAGAGTCTGAATCTGACGTGGCTATTTAAATACAGAACTTGAGTTCTTAGATTGATGTTTTGGTTTTGTAGCATCTGACACTGTTGGAGAAAATTACCTCTTCTACAACCTATTCTATGTTCACTTTTTATCACCTATACAATATTCGTTATAACTGATCCATAATTATAACTGATCCATAATTATAACTGATCCATAATTATAACTGATCCATAATTATAATTGATCCATAATGACACATCCTGCATTTTTACTATGATTCAGGATATAATACATCATTGCTTTCATTCCAATTCCAAATCCTAATTTCTGTTTTGGAAAGGTTTATTTTAAGTCCTCCACCTGGTAGAGAATATTGGCAATAAAAATCGTCCGATTCACAATCCTCCCAGTTTTTTTGAACAGGAGTACAGGTTTATCTTTTATTTCATGTTTAGGATTGGGTTTCTGGTTCCTTCTAAAGCCTTTTCCTTCTCTTTTTCACTTCCGGTGGCACTTGCATCTTAGTTGCTCAGGGTAGTTCCTCTTTCTCTCTAACCATCTACCTTGAGTGGCTCTTGGGCCTTGCACAGGGCGAACATTGTACAAAAAAAAAATAAATAAAATAAAAGTCAGCATATTTTCAAAACATTTTTTACACTAAGTCAATTTAGAAAAATGAGAAAAATGTCAAGAAAACCAGCCTTGATTTTTTTATGTTGACAATTGTATCCATGGGGGTAGCCTTTACTGAGTTCTTGGTTTTTTTATACCTCAGACAATTTCTAACATTAAAAAAAACAAAAAGCAGCCAAATAAACTGGAATGAGATAACAACCCAATGCAAGTCATTTAACCAAAGTACGAATATCATGAAAGGTAACTTGCTTAAAGGGTAAAGCATATAATGAAAGGTATGTGCATGAAACATGAAAACTAACAAAATCACTTGAAAAGAAACTTGAGATCAATACAAAGAACAAAGGCTCAAGATAACGCTATGAGATTAGACATGGATTAGAGAACAGGCCAAGATAAGAGATATCATTGGCGTGATTAAAAGACAAAAATAAAAGGTGGACAAGAAACACAGCAAGAAGAAAAGATAACAGATGGAGCAAAAGATGTCAGGAGATGGTGAGATTAGATAGAAGACTTTATTGATGAGACATCATAGAATATAGGAGCAGTTACAGAATCTGGGAAAAAGTTTTCATGCAGGAGATTCACAATAGCTTGGGGAGATGATTAGACATGAAAATATATAGTGTGAACTTGGCAGTCAACATTGCATAATGATTGAATTTTCCAGCCTTAAGTGATCATCAGACTATATATTACTCCTCTTCATGTAGGTTCTATGTAGCCCATAAGAGCTTATGGAAAAATGGAGAATCGTTTTTTGACAGTTTTGTGTTTAAGGATAATATTCTCATTATATAGTATTCATTTTGAGATTCCTTTTTTTTTTTTAGCTTTTCACTCCAAGCAAGGCAGGGAGCCACTAGCACGCAAGGGGTTACAGAAGATTTGGAGCGAGAGCAGATAGGAGTGAAAGAGGAAAGGATTTGGAGAAGGATAGTGGATAGATCAAGGCAAGGGGTTACAGAAGATTTGGAGCGAGAGCAGATAGGAGTGTTAGAGGAAAGGATGTGGAGAAGGATAGTGGATAGATCAAGGCAACTGGAGATGTTGATTGACGTTACATTTGAATAGTTGGAGATTATAATTGTGAGGGAAACAGGAATAAGGAAGGGAGTTCCACAGGCGAGAGGTACGAAATATGAAGCTATTGGAGTAGAAGAGATGGCTACATTTAACAGTTTCAACAGTGAAAGGGTGGGAGCAGGATGCCAACCTCGTAGGACGCTTGAATTCATGAAGCCTGGGAACCAGCGAAAGCAGCTCACTGGAGCAATTACCATGAAAGTATTTGTAAAAAACACAGAGCGAGGCGATGGCACGTCTGTGAGAGAGCAACTGCAGATGAGATGATAGATCAGGGCCAATTACATTACATACCCGTTTCTGGATGTTATATTTATATATATATATATATATGAGATAATGATATATATTTTTATATATCAAGAACAATATTGGAGAAAAATGTACAACAAAGAGGAAGAAGTTTTGTGTGAAGCATTTTGTCTTTTAGCTGTTTGACGAAGTCCTTAAGGATGAAACATGTCCCATCAAACATTTTCCACTCCGTCATATATATATATATATATATATATATATATATATATATATATATATATATATATATATATATATATATATATATATATATATATATTAAATTTATTTACGTATATTTTTTATTTTTGACATTTGAAATTTGCTTTAAATAATCATTTAGTCTTTGGAGTTGTGATGTGGTTGTAGGTAGAATAATAACTTGTTTTTATGCCTGCATTTTTAGATAAAATGGTCTTTTATTCCCGAGTTTATATTGCTCTGGAAAGGTGACTAATGTTATTTTCTTATTTAGGCAAAGGTTGTGTTGCTTTGTATATAACATTATATACACACACATACACACACACAAGGGGGTGATGAAAAGTTCTTGGCCCAACCTACTTCCCAGAATCATTATTTCAGTGGCAAATATTAAAATTTTTGGCAAGTTTTCCTTTGTTAGCCTGATAGCTTTCCATATGTGTGTGCGTGTGTGTGTGTGTGTGTGACAGACAGGGAGAGTGTGTGTGTGTGTGTGTGTGTGTGTGTGTGTGTGTGTGTGTGTGTATGCTTAAAATCTCCAATATTTATTAAGAAAGAGTGCTCAATATTGGGGATAGAGTGTTTGCAGATATAGATATCAGAC
>CAXIWW010000362.1:10000-30000 GCA_964036315.1 Acanthosepion esculentum | reverse complement strand
TCTGGCATTCATTGACCGAAAAGCTAGTATTACTGTCAGTTAAAATTTATAAAATCTTAAATGTGTTTTCAGGAAAGCAAACTTTTCAAGTCCAGTAAGTGTCATCTTTCTTTCCTATATTTAAGGAAGTTTCCTTTCAAGACTTTTGTTTAAAGTAGTGTGGAAAGTCAACATTTTGATCATATTATTATTTCCACTTTTATTTTTCTTGTTGCTGTTGGAAGTGTTCAAGTTATTTACCTAGGAGCAAACGAAAATATCACAGCACACTTTGCAAGGGTATACCTTTGAAGGTTATGAAATAAAACGATTGATTTAAAAAATACATACGCAAATATGAACTTAGTTTATTTCAGTGTTTCTAGTCAACTATTTGTGCAGCTTATTTAGTGGAAAACCTATGGCTGGTGTTTTTTTCTTTTTTTAATATCTCTTGGCACGATGGTTGAGAATCACTGCTCTAAACTGAAGAAATTTGACTTACAAAATAATTATTTTATTTCATTGTTTCTATTCAACTATTTGTGCACCTTATTTTGTCCCTAGTGTTTTTTTTTCAGCAAATTCTTTAATGTTTGGTTGAATGTGTGATAAGCAGACTCTCCTTTTTCCTTGAGTTGAGTGTAGTCTTTCTCGCTTCTCATTTTTTATGTTATTTAGGGTTGAGAAGCCTAATTCACATAAACAGGAAGTAGAAAATTTTATGTTTAATACTTATTTATTTATTCAAATACTAATGCTATATCATTACCGCTTCTATACACACACGTGTATGCTGTGTTATGGTAGTTAAGAATCACTTGTAGCAGCTCACAGAGGATTTGTCACGTAAAATAAAATATAAGGAATATACAGGAAGATATTGATGCCAAAAACTGAGTTACAGCAAAGGCAGAGTTCTTAGTAAAATACCAAAGTTTTATTATTACAAAACAACCAAAAACTTTATGCTTATGTACAGTTGTTGATTCGTAAAAACTGAAAGGCGCCACCGCCTGGTAAGTGATGAAATATTAAGATCGCGTAAAAATGTTCCAAAGTGTAAATGTGTAGATATGCAAATATGGTTAAATAAGTAGTTTAAAAAAGAAGCATGGTCACCACATACAAGTGTCATAGTCCTTGATGAAAGGAAAGCTTGTAATAATATAATAGCTGGCCACTTGTATTCGAGGATACCTGTCTTCTAGGACAGCTAGCCAATCCCTATTGCAGACTCTCGCTCAGGCATATTTGTGTTTGTTCAACACCCACAGAGCCCCCACCTGTGGCTTATACTGCAACTATGCTGAGCAGATCTTAGTTACAGTTTCTGGGAGAGAGCATATCATCTAGCATGATCAACAATCTGAATAATGTCAGCACACTCAAACCCTTGGTCACGATGACTTGTGACTTCATGCTAGCACAGGTATTGTTGGCCTGCAAGTGTTCCGTGTAGCTAATTTCACTCACAGGGCTTGCGTCATGGTATATATATATATTAGTATCTGTCTATATTTCTGAGATGAGGTATTATGTACACTATTTACATTATTCGGACTATTGTCTTCATCTTTGTTGCCATATTTATTACAACGTTTCGGCCCTTCAGTATCTGTCTATATTTCTGAGCTGAGGTATTATGTACACTATTTACATTATTCGGACTATTGTCCTCATCTTTGTCGCCATATTTATTACAGTGTTTCGGCCCTTCAGTATCTGTCTATATTTCTGAGATGAGGTATTATGTACACTATTTACATTATTCGGACTATTGTCCTCATCTTTGTCACGATATTTATTACAGCCTTTCAGTATCTGTCTATATTTCTGAGAGGAGGTATTATGTACACTATTTACATTATTCGGACTATTGTCCTCATCTTTGTCAACATATTTATTACAGCCTTTCAGTATCTGTCTATATTTCTGAGAGGAGGTATTATGTACACTATTTACATTATTCGGACTATTGTCCTCATCTTTGTTGCCATATTTATTACAACGTTTTGGCCATTGTATGCTCCAGCCTTCTTCAGGTGGGCAGAATGTTGAACTGAATCCTTTATGTCGCTCACTGGGGTAGACTGTTCTAGTTCCACATGCCATGTCTAATGGATGTCAGTTATCAATCTCCTGTAAATTCCCCTCTCTAAGTTCTCCACTACCTTAACCAGGTATTGAACTCACACTAACTAAGGACACATGGCACAGTGGATAAAGGCGTTAGTTAGATCCAGTGACAGGAACCAAAGAGTGTGAGTTCAATACCTGGTCAAGATAATACTACTAATACTGCTAGTGAAAATAAACTAAGTGAAATTAACATGAAAGAAATACTTGTGAAAAATTAAAAAATGGCTGAGAATGCTTCATCAAATAATAAAATTCAAGATAATATTACTACTATTACAACTAATGAAAATAAAGCAATTGAAAGTAAGATGAAAGAAATACTAGTCAAAAATGAATAATGGCTGACAATGCTTCATCTAATCATAAAATTCAAGACAATATTACTACTATTACAACTAATGAAAATAAAGCAATTGAAAATAAGATGAAAGAAATATTAGTCAAAAATGAATAATGGCTGACAATGCTTCATCTAATAATAAAATTCAAGACAATATTACTACTATTACAACTAATGAAAATAAAGCAATTGAAAGTAAGATGAAAGAAATATTAGTCAAAAATGAATAATGGCTGACAATGCTTCATCTAATCATAAAATTCAAGATAATATTACTACTATTACAACTAATGAAAATAAAGCAATTGAAAGTAAGATGAAAGAAATATTAGTCAAAAATGAATAATGGCTGACAATGCTTCATCTAATAATAAAATTCAAGATAATATTACAACTACTAATACTACTAGTGGAAATAAAACTAAAGAAATTAAGATGAAAGAAAAAATACTAGTAAAAAATAATAATGGCAGGCAATAATTTATCTCAGTGAAATCCAAGATAATATTCTAAGTATTTCTTCCAGGTATCTTTCTAAAGTTTTCTGCTGATATGAAGAGGAAAGATTTCTTGAATCAATTGCTAGATCTTCTGCTTGAAAAGTTTGTTGTACCAGACAATTTTTGACAGAATCTATCTTGCATATTTACAAGTCTGTCATTTGTCCATGCTTTGAATATTGCTGTCACATCTTGTCTGGTACTTCTACTATATATTTAAAGATTCTTGATAAAATCCAAAGAAGAATCTGCAATGTTATTGGTGCTAACTTGGCATCTCAGCTTCAGTCACTTTGTCATAATGTAGCTTAACCTATGCCTTTTCTATAAATATTTTCTTGGTAATTCTTCTGATGAGACTTTCTCTTTGGTACCTAGACTTTATGAATTTAAGCACAGTACTAGATTGGCAGCTAGGTCTCATCATTTTGCAGTTGAAATATCTAGATGTAACTGTAAGTTCTATGCTAACAGTTTTTTCTTGTTTCTCACTTTCATCTCAAGTATGATCTTAAAAAATTTTAATGCAACATCAATTGCAAACTTCTATCTTCCTGAAATGTGTTCTTTTTTTATCCTTTCTCCTTTCTTGAAGTCTTCTCATTCTCTTTCACTCCCTACAACCTCTCGCATCTTAGAGGCTGTATTACTTTGCTTTCATGCTGGTGTTGATCTTTAAAAATTTAAATGCAATCTCAATCATTATCTTGTCTTAATTTCTATTCTTTCAGTGTTCTCTCCAAAATTGAGTTTTTTTTCTCATTCTCATGTAGTCAGAAACCCTTTTGCATCTTAATGTCTTTATTGCCTTGCTTGGGGTGAAATGATAACAGTACCTTCTCCTTCAACTGTTAAATAATAGTTTCAGACTATTATTTTCTTTTAGTGGCAGTGTATTTTGGCTCAGACCTTCTAAGGCTGACCTTTAAGGTCAGATGGTAGACAAAATAGGATGTCGATTTTGATTGGCTGAGACAAACGTGGGAACGTTAGAGTTCGAAAGTGTTTTCAGGGAGTTAAGTTTTTACATGTCATACACAGTAGACATCATTATTTCATGTCTCGGAAAACTTGCTCCCCAGTGGGGGTGATAGAGCAACCCCACTGGCTAGTGAGAAGATGTATACATTGATGTGTTTAATAGAATAGATAATTTTAAAATCCCATTTGAAGTTCTCATTTTACCACTGAACTAAAAACCAAGTAGTGATCACCCGACCGAGAGAAGAAAGATAGAAAGACAACTTTATTATGATCGCCTCAAAACTGTCAACTCAGAGACCACCAGTACGAGGGGGCTACACAAGATTTTGCTTATTTGGCACAGTGGCCAAGTCCTCCCCAGAAGAGAGGGAGTATGAAACAACCTGACATGTATGACTTTATGGACCAATAGAGTTCTATCAGATGTGGACTTATAGTGGATTCAGAGCTTGGAAAATGGTTGCTAATAAGAATAGGAAGTCTACTGATGTGGCCGTGTACAACTGTAAGGTTTACATAGTAGGTATATGTTATGATGTTGATTTGGGGTTTGTAGAGACAAACGCCAAATAACACGTAACAATAAAAAGGGTTTTAATAGGTTGGTAAAAAGGTACAGAAATCGCCTGAGTAGTCTATAACTAGCTCAGCCAAGAACTTCTCTGTCTCCCTCGCTCTCTCATGTCAACTGACATGCCACTATTTAAAGTCTTTGTTCACAGACGCAGACAAGTTCATCTTCAAGAGGGGTGGTAGGTTTCCGACACAACAGTATACAATGTTTTAGTGGAGAGGTAAGCAATCTCCTGGAGTTGTTTGATAACAGAACAAAGGAGCTATACAACATTTTGCTTATTTGATGCAGTGGCCAAGTCCTACCCAGAAGAGAGGGCGTATGCAACACAACCCCATCTTTCATACAAAGGCTATTTATTGAAGAATAAATATACGTTAATTTCATCTTATTTTAAAAAGGAACACTGTTTTTTTTTTAATGTCTGTCAATAAATAAACTGAATGAAATAGACATTTTTATTAAATTTCTCTTTATAGGTTATTTACTGTAATGAATTCAAGTTGCTTCTGATTTTGAAATCAATTCTAAAGATCACAATAGATGCACCAAACACAAATCCAGAATATATGGTTTTTTTTTTGGTGGGTAGTGGGAGAGATATAATTATTGATATCTCTTAAGCATTCCTGTCTTCCGGAGGCAAATTTAAATGCCATAAAATAGATAGCATTAAAAGATATGAATTATTGACAAGAATAAAATCTAAATGTCTGCCGCTACGTCATAAAGTCAAGGATGTAAGCATAGAAAAAGAAAATCGCTATTTTTGTTTAAAAGTTAAAAACTCATTTGACAAAGACAATAGGACAATTTCATGCTTGTATATCAATTGACCTTTAAGCCAACCCAAAGATTTTTTCCGACCTTGAACAGTTCTATAGGGAGGGGGGAGTTGTAAAAAAAACTTATAAAAAGAAAATAATGAAAAAGAAAATCTTTGAAGCAGTTCACTTCTTCATGCAAGCCATGGACATTATTTTTAGTATTGTTACTGTTTTTCTCTCTTTTTTCTCTCCTTTTCTCTCTACTCAGTCTTTTCTCTTTTTTTATCTGTCTTTCCTCTGTCTCTCCTCTCTCTATCTCCTGTTTTTTGTCTCTGTTCTCTCTCTTTTCTATCTCTTCTCTCTCCAGTGTCTTTTCTCTGTCTTTTTTTATCTCTTTGTCTTTCCTTGTGTCTCTCTCTTCTCTCTTTCCTCTCCTCCATGTATATATATATATATCTCTCTCCTCTGTCGTTTCCCACTCTCTCTCTCCCCTCTGTCTTACCCCTACTCACAGTATCTCCTTTCTCCGTCTGTGTCGCCTCTTGGTATTTACTTTGGCAGGTGATCTTGTGCAAAAGTTAACATTTCTTTGCAGATTACAGCAGGGCATCACCCCAATAATGCAATTGCCAACCGTAAGAATTAGAGGCCAGATGACTTTTTAGAAATTTGAAGGATGAGGTGATATCTGAAGGAGAGTATGTGTTAGCACACTTTGACCCTATCTAAGAAAGAAAAAATATATGTACATATACAAGGTTTTGTCAAAAGTTGCTTCATTTGTTCTTTTGGCAACTTGTATCTCCATATTTGTCTAATTGTTGCTGAATTAATTATTCTTCAGTATCTGTCTATATTTCTGAGATGAGGTATTATGTACACTATTTACATTATTCGGACTATTGGACTCATCTTTGTCGCCATATTTATTACAATGTTTCAGCCTTTTAGTATCTGTCAATATTTCTGAGATGAGGTATTATGTAATAGTCCGAATAATGTAAACAGTGCACATAATACCTCATTTCAGAAATATAGACAGATACTGAAAGGCCGAAACCTTGTAATAAATATGGCGACAAAGATGAGGACAATAGTCCGAATAATGTAAATAGTGTACATAATACCTCACCTCAGAAATATAGACAGATACTGAAAGGCGGAAACGTTGTAATAAATATCGCAACAAAGATGAGGAAAATAGTCGGAATAATGTAAATAGTGTACATAATACCTCATCTCAGAAATATAGACAGATACTGAAGGGCCGAAACGTTGTAATAAATATGGTGACAAAGATGAGGACAATAGTCCGAATAATGTAAATAGTGATTATTCTTTATTTTCATAGATAAACATTAATTGTTTATTCTTTATTTTACAGCTTTGATAATGAGTGATGAAAAACTGCAATTAGAGCCATTTCAGACTAACTGGGGAAAAAAAGAACATTGTGCATGGCTAGTGTTAAAAGAAATTAATGATGTGAAAAGCCAAGGAACTGTAATTGAACGTCAGGCACAAAACTGGTTCAAACATTTCAAGTTAACACCAGCCTTTGTGGAATATTGGTTAGCTTGCAAGTGGTCTGACACACAAGTAGACTGGTGTAGTCACTTCAAGTTGAAATGCAACCCTGATTCAATTAAATGAAGAGATATATAGGTGAATAAAGTCCACACATGCAAATGTGTTGGGCAGGTCCATTCCAGCAAAGTGGACTAACCCACCTGCTGCATTAGGTACTTTCCTATAAACAGATTAGCTGGCTTGCCTTTACACAGAGATACAAGAAGGTAGCCATGTTAGCAGGTAAGTCATTTGACTTCTACAGCCTTGAAAAGAAACCAAAGTCAGGTATACTTTTTATTGTGGAAGATGAGGCCTTGCTTGAAATGGTTGAACAAAAGCCAAGTACTTGTATTTGTCAGCAGAACTTGGTCTTTTACAAAGCATCACCAATCAAAACATTGTGAACAGACACTGTCAAGAAGGTGTTCATGAACTGATCAATCGCCAGGCACAATAGCGCATGAACATCTGCAAACCTTCTCGATGCACATTTTTGGTGTCAA
Source organism: Acanthosepion esculentum (assembly GCA_964036315.1). Taxonomy (NCBI): domain Eukaryota; kingdom Metazoa; phylum Mollusca; class Cephalopoda; order Sepiida; family Sepiidae; genus Acanthosepion; species Acanthosepion esculentum. The sequence continues at coordinate 22,639 of CAXIWW010000362.1, read as the reverse complement.
ATTGTAACTGGGGATGAAAAAAATGGATATATTTTTGTAATCGTAATAAGAGAAATCAGTAGTTTTGTTCTGGCTAGGCTTCAGAGTTTATTGTCAAACAAGGGTGTTTTGAACAGAATTCCATGCTGGTTCTTTGGTAGAATTTAAAAGTGATGGTGCACTTATCCTTGATGATCATGCTCCGAACCCTGAAAGTAACTCCAGTGAGTACATGATGCTTTGAAAGCCTGCTACCGGCAATGGTCAACTGAAGTCATGAACTCCTACAGCATGGCAATGCCCCAGGACTTACTGCCAATGTGACCAAACTTGAACTTGAGGTGCTGGGAGTTCTATACCAATCTGCATCCAGTTGAGACCTTGCACCATCAGATTACCACCTTTTCCAAGGCATGGATCATTTGCTGCATGGAAGGATGAGGTTGAAAATAGGTGTAGGCATTTTTTTAGCATCTACACCCAGGTGCGAATTAATTGAAACAAAATGAATTATTCTGTTATTATTTACTTTTTCATATATTTCCAAGGAAACATGAACCAATGCACATGTTAGTCCTTTGTATGTCCATTCCAAGAAGTCGTTTCTTGCAGACTGACCACAAATTCTTGATTGGATTTAAATCAGGAGAGTTTATGGGCCAATCAATTTGCTCACTGGTAAGACTTCCCAGTGTGTTCATGCAGCATTACAATTTTTGTACGCTTCCTTGGAGTAATGTCCATCACAGACAATGACCATAGGACAACTAATCAGCAGTTGAGACAACAGTGTATGGGCGTGGTAAAAATCTGATGCAATCATAGATGATGTAATATTTTTCACAGCCAAAATATTTCACCATACACCCCAAAAATAGATTTATATTACTGCACACCACTGCAAATGACCTAATCTGAGGAAAAACAGAAATCAATTACACCCTGTTACTCCAGTGAATCTAAAACTGACCATACGGTGAAAGAAAGGAAACTAAAGTGGTTGTTTCAATTAATTTGCACAAGGTTGTAAACCAGCCAAATTGTATAAGCTTCTAGCACAACAATGTCAACAGACAATAGATTGAAATGGGATCTATTTTGAAGAATAAACGCTTTTTGTATGTAATTTATTTGAACTAAAAGCTTGAAATATGAAGATTATTTTGACTCAGCTGAATATTATTTGGTGATAAAAAAGACAAAAAGAAAACTAATCCTTGTATTGTCTTCTTTCAACTGATTATGAAGTCATAATAATTAAAAGCTTTCATTCGAAAAATAAAAAACATCTTACAACTACCATCATTTTTATGTGTCATGTCCTTTTAGGACATTGGCAATCATGTATGTCCCCAACTACCATGAGAATGATCCTACCTATTTATTATTTCAAATGTCAGTGTGATGCTGACTGTATAGGTAGAACCACTCAAAAGTTGGAAAAGTGAATGAATCAACATGTGCCAGCTTGTATTTGTAAAGGTCAGAATTTTCATGTTTGCATGAATATATCCGAGTCTGTGATAGAACATTATCTAATAAATGCCAGTGTTCTATGCTCTACCCCAAGGGTATGATTTTAGTTTTGTGCTAGTTACATTTTAACTGTCATTTGAAAGTTTCAGAGACTACATTTATTAAATCTGTAGAGTCTTCACTTTTTAAAATGAAGGAATGGCTGTTAGGACTTAATATGATATGCTTAGATGTATATTGGTATATTTTGAATATATATGTATATCCTATTGTAGAGAAGAGGTTTCTTCTGGCTTGTAAACAATTCCTGCAATCTGTTACCTTTAGTCAAACACTCCACTGATCACAAGATATCTTCTGTCCAACACAGCACTGTTTGTTCTCCCTTGTGCCCTTTTTTATATCCTCATTGATAACCAAAATTTACATATGTGAAAAGATACTCTCATGAAAGGGAATATCTGACCCTAGGACCTGGCAGTTTTAAATTTGTGACCTGCAAAACCGTTATTTTTCTTTTGGACAGTTAACATGGAGGACACATTTTTTGTTTTTAAGCTTATCACCCCAAGCAAGGCTGGAAGCCACTAGCACGCAATGGGTTACAGAAGATTTGGAGCAAGAGCAGATAGGAGTGAAAGAGGAAAGGATGTGGAGAAGGATAGTGGATAGATCAAGGCAAGGGGTTACAGAAGATTTGGAGCAAGAGCAGATAGGAGTGATAGAGGAAAGGATGTGGAGAACGATAGTGGATAGATCAATGGAAGAGGTTACAGAAGATTTGGAGCGAGAGCAGATAGGAGTGAAAGAGGAAAGGATGTGGAGAAGGATAGTGGATAGATCAAGGCAAGGGGTTACAGAAGATTTGGAGCAAGATCAGATGGGAGTGTTCGAGGAAAGGATGTGGAGAAGGATAGTGGATAGATCAAGGCAAGGGGTTACAGAAGATTTTCAGCGAGAGCAGATAGGAGTGAAAGAGGAAAGGATGTGGAGAAGGATAGCGGATAGATCAAGGCAACTGGAGATGTTGATTGACGTTTGAATCCATTTTTGTCCTGGAGTTAAGCCATTTTCTCTAGTGTTACATTGAGTGCTGAAAAAAATACCTGCAACCCTGGGGATCTCTTTGCCTTCTGTGGCAGGTCACTACACCTACCCTCATTGTGGAAATCTATTCATGTTTTATAATCATGGTAGCCATTTGTTTCATTTTCTTGATCGGGTGCTGAAGAAAGAGGAATAAAAATTCGCAAGATTTTATTTTTATTTTCCACTTTTTTTCAATTTACTTTTTACAGTGGCTCTCTTTCATTTTCTTCTCATTTCATAAAAGATGTCCGTTTTACTGGCCATAATAAAATTTTGTACCCCGAAGAGAATCTTTAAAAAAAAACGAATACATCAATATACAAATTTTGACGCCTACAAGTTGATTATTGTGACTTTGATTAATGCGAGCTCAATTGTTTTTAGTTTTTATCTCATATTCTTTAATAAATCTTTCTATCGTGCACATGAGTATAAATCAATTTTCGTTCCTGTTGCCTGCAAGTACCTTAGTAGTCTGGTTGACCATTACTACTGAGTAATGTGTTCAATTCTCACCAGTTGCCTCATACAAAATCTGACATTACATAACCCCAAAAAATGCTCATCTAATACAAAAGCCCAAGAGCCACTTAAGGTAGAGTATTACTGAGTCGTGTTGTATTTTATTTAAAATAAAAATGTTTATGCCTTTTATTATTTTTAACTTGTTGATGAATTTTGCTAATTCAGTGTACTTATAAAATCTCAAACTTGAATGTCATTATCTGTCTATATTTCTGAGATGAGATATTATGTACACTATTTACATTATTCAGACTATTGTCCTAATCTTTGTCACCATATTTATTACGACGTTTCAGCCTTTCAGTATTTGTCTGTATTTCTGAGATGAGGTATTATGTAAACTATTTACATTATTCGGACTATTGTCCTCATCTTTGTTACCATATTTATTACAAGGTTTCGGCCATTGTACACTCCGGCCTTCTTCAGTTGGTTGGAATATGAGAATTGTTAAAAATATTTGCTGAAGACATTAGGTTTATAATACCCTGAAATTCATACACAGATGTCTTCAAGGACACATGGCACAGTAGATAAATGTGTTAAGGTAGAGTGACAGGACCCAAACAGTGTGAGTTCAATACCCAGTTAAGGCAGTGGAGAAGTTGGAGAGTGGAATTAACAGGAGATAACTGATAACCATTAAAAAAATGTGGCACATAGAACTAGAACAGTCTACCCCAATGAGCAAAATAAAAGGTTCAGTTTGACATTCCAACCACCTGAAGAAGGCCGGAGCGTAAAACATCCAAAACGTTGTAATAAATATGGCGACAATATGTTTTATGGGATGAGTAAACTTGTGTGTGTGTGTGTGTGTGTATATATATATATATATATATATATATATATATATATATATATATATATATATATATATATATATATATATATATAATGATGAGAACGAATAGAGTACAATTTCAATGTTTGTAATATTTAATTTAAAAGTAGATCAATATTATTTATTTTAGGATATTACACTGAAAACCTGTCAAAATTGCTACACAATTGCAAGTAACTTACAATTGCCTGATGAGATGCATTGATAGGCATCAAAACATGACTACAACTGTGTAGCAATTTTGACGTTTTCGGTGTAATCTCCTAAAATATATACTATAGAATCCCTCATATCTAGAATCTTGCATATCTAGACATGATTTTGATGTGCATATTTGAACCATTTGTAACTGATTTAAAATTTCTTGTATTTATGCAAAATATGATGGGAATAAGAGGAAAAGAACAACTTTGGAGTTATTGCAAAAAGTGGAAATTTTAAACAGACTAGACACTGGTGAAAGTTCATTGTAACTAATGTCCGAGTTCAGCATCGGAAAGTCAATATTGTATGATATAAAATCTTCCAAAGAAACTATTCTCCAGCGACAATGAACAAGGAAATAAAAAACATGATTGTGATGAAGCCTGGACTGAAATTGAAAAAGCTAATGAAAAGGTTGTCAGTTTTATGGAAAGAAAGCCAGCATTCAGCTATGATGATTGCAATAACACATGCAGAGTTAAAAAGTGTCTTTTGCTTAAAAAATTTCAAGAACAAAAGCAAAACGAAATGCAGAAAAAGTTGAGAATGACATTAGAAGAGAAAGAATCATCATGCAACAGCGATTAAAAATCCTCGTTACATTATTTGTTTTGCATACGTGGCATAATTAATTTAATGAATTTTCATTAACATTACATAATTTATTTCTTTTTCCTTAAAATCAATTCCGTTATATTTCACTCACCATTAGCTTATTTTGTTTACCATAAAACATTGAAAATAAATGTTAAACCTGATTTCAGTTCTTTTATTTTAATCTAATTCCTCATATCTGGAAGGTCTTCTTAGTCTGGTTGCCAGGTGATTCTACTATATATATATATATATATATATATATATATATATATATATATATATATATATATATATACACATATATATATATACACACACACACACACACACACACACAATGTGCTGTATCCCTAATATTGAGCACTTTAACCCATAAAGAATGTCATAAAACTATATTTTATTCAAATGTAACACTCAGATATTCACCCAATTTCAGGTAGATCTTGCCACCTTTCAAGTAACCTTGGTACAAGTAATAAGACTGACTTGCTAGGCTTGTCATTTAATTTACACCAATGGTGTACACTAGTGGTCACCCTTCTGGGTACAGACCAGGCTCAACATTGCTTAACTTTGGTGATCAGACATAATTTGGGATATTGTAACCACATCCAAAAGTATCATGGATATAATCAGAAGCAAAAATGTCCATAATAATAATTCTGAAGCAGTTAGATATGAAATAAACTGTCACAACTGTTCCTTCTACATAATAAATGCAAATGTCAGTGTGTCACACTTTTTCAACATTACTCCTAGAGGCCACAGCCCAACATATACCATTTAAGGAATCAAACTGACTTCATGAGTAAATTAAAAACATTCTAGGTCAGATTCCCAAGTTTTCATTACTATGATTGTTTTTGGATTCCTCCATCTTGGCTTCTACTGATAAAAACAAAGGGACACAACTCTCTAAATTACAACAGAACATGATCAAATGAAAATATATTTACGATTTTTCAGTTAAGCTTGGAATTAATTAATTTCATGGAACTTTGAATGGACGTGTCATCTTTCTTTGAATTCAGAATGCCACAAATTATCCTAACCTTTCTTCAACAAGTCAAATGCATGTGAAACATGATTAACCAATGAAAATCAAACAACACAAAAGTAAAATACCAGAATTTATTTAATCTCTTTCTCCATATCTCATTCTCTGATGAAGCTTTAATAAAAGTGAAAACATATTAGATTGATAAACACTTCCTATTTGTTCTTTATCTTATCATTCTGTTGGATTTTGATCTTTATTTGATCTAAAGTCATATATATATATATATATATATATATATATATATATATATATATATATATATATATATATATTCTTAGAGAGATATATTCTTCAGAGAAAAACCTTTGCTGCTTCCGACTTGTTCTGATAAGATTTGTGATTATCAATAAAAGCCAAGACTCCACTCACTGACTTGGAAGAAAAGCGGCTCACTTACAAATAGCGGCTTGGGGCCTGGGGTGGACAATAGTTGAAGGTGCAGGGATTGGATAGATGTATGAAGAAACAGTGAAGTCTGTTTAAATTGTTTAAAGTATAAATTGCACTCACCCTGCTTCCCGTAAGCCCAGAGATAAAATGATTGATTGCATATTCTTGTAGGTATATTATACGATTTGCAATTTTATTTACATTTTCTTTATTTTTTCTTTTATTTTGGCACAGCTAGCTATATCAGTAGAGGAAGAATTTTTACACACATATATATATATATATATATATATATATATATATATATATATATATATATATATATATATATATATATATATATATATAATTTAAAATCTTTCTCTTTGTGCTTCTGTTTTGTCAAAAGGCCTACTAATATAAAATAAATATTATTAGTGTTATTGCCAATATTTTTATCTTTATTATTATCAAATTCAAGGATTAAAAAGAAATCCTTGTATTTCATTAACTGGCCTATATTATTTATATATATATATATATATATATATATATATATATATATATATATATATATATATATATATATTGTTAAATATAACAGACAATGAATGTCTTATGTTTGATCAGGAGCCATTCTAAACTTCACATGGTTGCTTTAATTTTGGGCGAAAATAAGAACAAAAATTGTCCGACATTTGGATATGAGCCATCTTCAGAGTGGTTATATGGACATTTAAACAAAGATATTCACCATCAAATATGATATTCTGTTATGCTGATGTAAAAGATTTCTTTGTGATGATAATGGTCGCAGAATAGCAGAGGCAAGTCGTAAGTTCATGATGCAGTTCTATGACATTCTACCACCTGCATCTGCTATTCTAGTTGAGAATATAAAGGGAGTTTGTAATAATTAGTGTGGGGGTCAGCAATCTTTGTCTAATATGCAATAAATATCATATTAATAAAAGTGGGATCAGAAAATTGTTTAAGGGGTAAAATTTAGAATTTAAGTAAAGAAACATTTTTTTTTCAGAACTACTTATGCCCAGGACTTCTTGCATGGTTTGATAAGATAGGAGTATGCAAAGAAGCCCTGGAACAACTTGATTAGTATGCAAAAAAGCTCACATAAATTAAATTTTGTCTTGCATAAAATCTAAAATACATGTAACACTAGAGACAAGTGCTTACCTCCTGGATGAAAACAGATTCAGACATGTCTCCTGTGTAAAATATTCACAAAAAGAAAATGGTGGTTTTATGCATCATATATTTAAAAAAAGATAGATCTTGGAGTCGGTTACTTTCACGGGAATCACTTTCCGCCTATGCAAGTTTGAATTGTCATTCGATTTATAAAAAGTGCTTCAAAGAGTTGACAGACAGAAATGCCACTGCTGTAGTGAATAAGAAATATGTTGTTGGATTGATTGACTTATGCTAGTTTGAAGGTTGCAGGGAACAGATTAGGTAACTTTATTACAAGCCAGAAAAACTGACTATAATACATTTGAGTACCATCATTTTATTAGAAACAAGAAATCCTGGGATGGGGACATCCTATGGAAAAGGTTGCTGTCAAACATGAAAAATAAAACAAATTCTTTATACGACTAATTCAATCATAAAAGTGTATAAGTAATAACTGGAACTATAGTTACTCATTCTTGCAGAAAGTGAAAAATTCTTAAATGGTAATGGTAATATTAACAGTTTCCTTATACGGAAATATTTAGCATTTACTAACTGAGAAGCCAGTGCCGCTTACAGTTGAAATTTATAAATCTTTCTCTTAAAACAATTTTTTAAGAAAATAGGCTTTTCAAGTCCAATAGCTGTTATCCCTCTTTCCTGTATTAATGAGTGTTTCCTTCCTAACCTTTTGTTTGAAGTAGTGTGGAATGTCAACCTCTTGATTATGCCATTATTTTTGCTTTGAGTTACATGTGTTGCTGCCATTGAAAGTCCTCAATCTATGTGGTTTCTGTTATCTGGTATGGTTCTTTGTGATTCTGTAGTGTCACTCCATGAGATATGGAGAAGGATTATCCTCACATGCTTTATTCAGGGAAAGTCATTTTTAATCATTGATCAGAGAAAGTGATCATATGCAACTGATAGTCTAAATCGAGTCAGTTGCATCATCCACCGCAAGGAAAGTTGGTTCCCTGTGCAAAGCCAGGAAATTTTTCTCCCCGGAATCGATCCTCCAAGTCTATAAATCGACCATTCGCCCTTGCATGGAGTATTGCTGCCATATATGGTCTGGGGCCCCTGCTGTTTGCCTCAGGGTTCTTGATAAGATCCAGAGACGGATATGCAACGTGATTGGCCCTGATCTGTCATCTCGTCTACAGTCGCTCTCTCACAGACGCGATGTTGCCTCGCTCTGCCTTTTTTACAAGTACTTTCATGGTAATTGCTCCGAGGAGCTGCTTTCGCTTGTCCCTAGGCCTCGTGAATTTAAACGTCCCATGAGGCTGGCATCCCGCTCCCACCCCTACATCGGGGAAACTGTTAGATGTAGACTTCTCTTCTACTCCAATAGCTTCATGTCTCGCACATCTCGCCTATGGAACTTCCTTCCCTATTACTGTTTCCCTGACAAATACAATCTCCAACGGTTTAAGTGTAGCATCAATCGACATCTCCAGTTGCCTTGATCTATCCACTTCCCTTCTCCACATCCTTTCATTTTTCATTCCTATCTGCTCTCCAAATCTTCTGTAACCCCCTTGCCTTGATCAACCCACTGTCTTTTTCTTTCTCCACATCCTCTCCTTTACCACTCCTATCTGCTCTTCCTCCAACCCTTCCTTAACCCCTTGCGTGATAGTGGCCTCCAGCCTTGCTTGGGGTGATACACTTAAAAAAAAAAAAATGTCTGAACGGGTTTGGCACCAAACGCAATACTCATATAAAGTCCTGATCTGACAAAGCTATTTAAAAACTTGACTTAAGTTTACTACTTATATTATTTTGACTATTGTCCTCATCTTTGTCACCATATTAATTACAATGTTTCATTAGGTGTTGGTTAGATCCAGTGACAGGACCAAAGAGTGAGTTCAATACATGGTTACGGTGGTGGAGAACTTGGAGAGGGGAATTAACAGGAGATAACTGATAACTGACATCCATTAGACATGGCCCATGGAACTAGAAGAGACTACCCCAGTGAGCGAAATAATGGGTTCAGTTCGACATTCCAACCTCCTGAAGAAGACCAGATTGTACAATGGCTGAAAAGTTGTAATAAATATGGCGACAAAGATGAGGACAACAGTCTGAATAATGTAAATAGTGTACATAATGCCTCATCTCAGAAATATAGACAGATACTGAAAGGCCGAAATGTTGTAATAAATATGGCAACAAAGATGAGGACAATAGTCCGAATAATGTAAATAGTGTACATAATACCTCATCTCAGAAATATAGACAGATACTGAAGGGCCAAAATGTTGTAATAAATATGGCGACAAAGATGAGGACAATAGTCCAAATAATGAAAATAGTGTACATAATACCTCATCTCATAAATATAGACAAATGTCTTTAGGTTAATGTCTTGTAGTAATTTGCAGTGTTGTGCATTCTATTCTGTACTCAATTTCCTCATCTAAATTGACACTAAATCCTATACTAAATTTGTTCTAACTTATATATACAACAAGGTAATTTGAAGCATTTAGTATTTACTAATTCCACATCCTGAACTTTCATGATGAATCCAGAGTATGGTGCCATCATTGCTTTCTTTCCAATTTCAGATCGTTGATTTTGTTTTGGAATGGTTTATATTGAATCTTAATTCTTTGAACACTTGGTAGAGGATGTCGATTTTCTGTTCAAGATTGTTTTTATCCTAACTAAATGTTTCCTTAAGAAAAGTTCCCTACTATTAGATACCACAGAGCATCTGTTTTTGAAGCTAAAGTTTTAAACTCCTATCTTCGACCTAAGCCAGAACACTGGTATTAGTGGGATGGGTGTAATTAGTCCAACCGTGATGCAGGTCATTGTAATACAAATATATCACAGCTTGTTGTGTACAGATACATATAATTACCGTTCATGAAGAGAATTGTTTTTCAATTCTATGTGCATCCTGGGGCTGCTTTGTTATCACTAATTGGTATTGAAGCCTTTGGCTGAATTTAATCCAAGCCTCTGGGGATTTAAGGCAAACTTACCAATATCAGTATCTAATTTACACTATGATGTACATTCAGACTGTTATACTAATCTTTATTGTTGCATGCACATTAATTCAGCCATTGCATGCTCCAGACTTCTTTAGGTGATATACACTGGATTTTGAACCAAACACTTTGTTTAGTCCAGCAGGTTGGATTATTCTAATTCCACATGCCATGCCTTTTCTGGATAAATTTAGTAATTCAACTCTCAAGAGAGCTGGAGAGAAATATAAAAAAATTTGTAATATGAGCTCTGGTAAAAAATATTTAATGAGACATTAGGTTTCAACCCAAAAATTCACATGGATATATGGCTTAGTGAATAAGAGTTGGTTGAAGTAATCCAAAAAGTGACTTGACCCCACGAGTTGTGAGTTCAATATCTGGTCACAGCAGAGGTGAACACTATAGGGCTCGACAATAACTGTTACAGATGAGTTTTCAACACCAAAAACTAACCTGTGGTTTATAATGCAACCATACTGAGTGGCCATTAATCAGTTGGTGGAAGAGAACACACAATCTAGTATGGTCAACAGTTTGAACAAGGCCAGCACACTCAACCACTCAGTCATGATGACTTGTGACTTCATGCTAGCACAACCCAATTTAATTCAAAAGGCTTGGATTAACTCAGGGCATAATTTTAAAGTACTTCCCAATGCTGCCTCACATTGGGTTTCAACTCGCAATATTGTGAAGCAGTCGACTCTTTGACAAATTGATTGGTGTGAAATTTGAATGTAGACCTCATAATCAAAATTCTAACCGCATGGTCACATGCTCAGATAATATTTGACAAAAATCAGTCACTTCTTGCTTTAGCTCTTTTTTTCAGAAGTTAAACTTTATTAATAGTTTATTAATAGTTAATATTAATAGTTTATTAATAATAATAATAGTTTATTAATAGTTAATATTAATAGTTTATTAATAATAGTTTATTAATAATAATAATAGTTAATATTAATAGTTTATTAATAATAATAATAGTTTATTAATAGTTAATAATAGTTTATTAATAATAATAGTTTATTAATAATAATAATAGTTTATTAATAGTTAATATTAATAGTTTATTAATAATAATAGTTAATATTTTATTAATAGTTAATATTAATAGTTTATTAATAATAATAATAGTTAATAATAGTTTATTAATAATAATAATAGTTTATTAATAGTTAATAATAGTTTATTAATAATAATAGTTTATTAATAATAATAATAGTTTATTAATAGTTAATATTAATAGTTTATTAATAATAATAGTTAATATTTTATTAATAGTTAATATTAATAGTTTATTAATAATAATAATAGTTAATAATAGTTTATTAATAGTTTATTAATAATAACAATAGTTAATAATAATAGTTTATTAATAGTTAATATTAATAGTTTGTTAATAATAATAGTTTATTAATAGTTTAATAATAGTTTATTAATAGTTAAATTTTGATAAGTTTAAATATTTTTAAGAAGTCAAGCTGCAAATAGTGTATTTGAAACCATGACCCCAGGTTTTTCAGGTCAGCCTTTAACTTTTTGGATATTGTCTTATTTTTTTTTCATGACAATGCTAGTGAATTGTCAGTAGTGAGAAGGTTTTAAAGGTGAAATTTCTAGACCTAAATCAACCATTTTGAATAGGGATTTGTCCATCTCAAGACTGATTGATAAACAAGTCTCAAGATTAAAATAATTTTTTAAAATTACTGTTAATGTTTCGATTGATTCTTTTTCTATCAACCCTTTGTTATTTAAAGTAAGAATTTATTTTTAGAGTGTAAGAATTTTTATTTAAATGATGTTTTAGTGATACAAGTTTTACTGATTAACAAAATGGTAGAAAAAGTGGATTCATATATTTCCCAAGAGTATTTGCACATAAGTGACTATAATAAACCCGACAGGAATTAGAACTTGGCTCTCTGATTAACAATTCCAAGCCATTAATCATTACACCACCTGCACATGCAAGCTTACAACATGTGATATTGCCAAACGGTCACCCATCTAGTTACTGACTAGGCTTGCATACATTCAGTGATTGTACGGAAACTGGTGTTTCTGTATGATGTGGTCGTAATTCTGTTTATGTTTTGAGCATGAAAATTCATGCCAATCTGTAGAACTGGTTAGGGTTCTTGACACTTGACTGTCATCCTCGGAAATTAACAAACATTATTATCTTGAAAATCTCCCAGGCTAATGGTGTGCAGACATATGTGATGAACACTATTAATTTATCGATCGATGAAATAACTTAGAAGGAAAAAAAAAAA
>CAXIWW010000360.1:7500-57500 GCA_964036315.1 Acanthosepion esculentum | reverse complement strand
CCTTGTGGAATGTGATTGCAAATCTGGCAAGTCAAGCTTTGTACCATTTAATAAGGATTCCCGAAGTTTATTTTCAGAAAATTCTTCTGTGAATGGTGGTTCACAAACTGCACTTAATGACAGATCTATTAACTGTGTCCAGTGCATAGCTTTAAAATTGATAGTTGTGATTCTTTTTAATCTTTTTTTGTGGCTGGCTCCCCACTCCTGAAAGAATATAAAAATTAATTTGAGTTATTTAAAAAAAAAAATGCACTCTGTACTGCTTTAATATTTATGGTGAAATTAGATAAAATACTTAAAATGATTCTATAAAGATCATCAAAAGAACCTAATGGAAAAACGAAGGAAACAAGGCACACACATAACCCACCAACATCTACTAAAAAATGAGGAACTGCCAATATGTGTTCCATGCCAGGAAGCATATACCATCAAACACATTCTACTAAATTGTTGTAATTTCCAGCAAACCTGAATCAAACTCTACAAATCAAATAACTTAAAGGATCTATTTGAAAATATCAATCCAAGTAACATCATAAATTTCATTAAATAAATTGGGCTCTACAGGAAAATATAAAAAGAAAAAAAACTGTTTACCAAATCTGCTTACCTACATTGTTTTGTAACCTATTTTGGAAGAAAAAATTATTTCCAGCAATACATTTGACTCTCGACAAAATCCTTTTTTATAAACTATGTCAATGGAAACTGTTTTACAAAATGATTCCTTGCAAAGAATTCATACTTTATTCATACAAACCTATCAGAAAAAACTTGTCAGCATTAAATAACCCTACAAGGTTGATATGCTGTTAAACTAAATAAACCAAATTTTAAGGTCAGCAGAGTCTGTTCTCATTCCTCTCCAGGGAAAGGAAGAAAACTATCTTTTCACCACCACATATTCTTCACCAGCTACATGAGAGAGTACAAATGTACTTTGTGACAATGTCTGGGTTCTTTATTTTTTTTTTTTTTAATTTTATAAGAAGAAATAAATTTAACAACTCATGTTAGGGAAATTAGAAATAAGCATTGAATTTTTATATACATTTAAAAAAAAAAAGTCTTGATAAGACTAATAGTAAAATGATCATGATTTTGTTCCAGGAACTTATTGGAGATGGAGAGGCAATTGAGATGTGATATAACTCAGAAATAAGGAAATAGAAAATTTTTTTTGTGTGAGAAGGGATAAATTCGACTATTCATATTGGCATGGAAGTGTAGCTGAGATGACAAATTACATACAAAACAGGAAATTATTTTTTTTTGTTCATATTGAGAGGAGGAATAAATTTGAACTGAAATTTAAAGGAAGAAAGACATTTGGTTAACTACATAATTGAAATAAAAAAATGCCAACAATGCTTAAAAAAACAGAAAATTGTCAAAGAGAATAAAATTTTTCAAGAAAAGTCAGAATATTTGTATTTTTGTGACAAAGGTTAATAGTTGCCAACTCCAAAATGCGGGATTGTCCTGCATTTTGAGAATTTTGCTTTTTTAGAAATGTACTTAATGGACACAAACACCTCCCATCCCCCCCTCTTTCACATCACTCAAAATTACCAATTTGATTTAATTCAGCTTTGTTGTTCTGTGCATCCCCAAACCTATTTTTCAGGGCAGTCTGTGGACCCCTTGGTTGAGAACCCATCCACAGGATTTGTGGCCTGTTGTATCTCTCCCTTAGCATGAAATGATCCTTCTGTGTGTTTGTGTTTGAGACTCTTAGTCTAGAAGATTTACATAGTAACCTACCATATTTGGAACACAAGTAGACTCATCTTGTATAGAATTGAGAAATCAAAGCCATATCTACCTTCTTCATCAGTTTTATTTGAGTGGACTAACCAATCCTCATAGTGAACATTGAAGTTGCCACATGTAGGAATACTAGCTGAGTGATAGCCAGGCAGGATAACATCAATCCCCTCAGCTACTTAGTCAAACATCACAATTCCATCATCCTGAGAACCATAGAAGGACATATGAACAAGGGCCACACAAAAGGACATGAATGGAAAGTTGGGGTCTTTGTGATGTCTTTGCCATATGGGAATCCAATCATGACATAGATTCCAAATCTCTGATCAAGACGATTTAGAGGTTTAATGATTAAAGAGGATTAGCTAGGGATTGTGAATTCTTATACTTGGATAGATTGACTTAGACCAGAAAGAAAAGATGAAATTCAAATTCTGGAAAGGTAGAATGTAAACTCTTTATATTTGGTGTAGGTGATGGAAAAAATAAGGATCTACATTTGATTTGGCAGAATCAGGTTTGATTCATTTGTTTTTGTTTCATTTCATCTGACATGGTTCACTAGGGATGCAAAGTGAACAATCAATGTTGCAAAATATCAACAACCAACAAATAGTATATGTAAACTATTTAAATCAACTGTCAAAATGTATAGCCATAATTGTACAGTTCATTATGGTATTGAGAGGCCCAACCAGAAACTATTACTGGCGGGGATAATGAATATAAAAATTAGGTGTTGGATGACAGTGTAAGAATGAAAGTGGAAATTGGAATGTAAAAATGGTTTAGAACTGCCAGCATTTAATAGATAATGTTTAATTTCTATTATTACTCTTACCTAAAAATTGAAAACAATAGTAAAAAAGATAAGTGATCAGAAGCAAAACATCTCTTAAAACTAGCCTGATCCAAAGAGGAAGTTATGATTATTGTCATATTATCCCAATCATTGCTTTTAGGTCAAATGTAATGGCTGGCCAGTGATTGCAGATATCCACCTCAGAATTTATTTTTACTTTTTAAGGAGTGAAGTTGAGTAAAACATTCTCATCTTTTTTTGTTTCCTTCATTGTTGATATTTCCAATGTGCAACTCCTCTCCAAACGGAATCACATGCTGTGACTTTAACAAATTTGTTTTTCATGGTTTATCAAACCCTTTGAAGGTTAATTAAAACTGAAACCGATTTTGGACTGTAGGAGCTTACAGTACTGGTGTTTTCAAGCACCCCCTACCTCTAAGTCCTGACTGGGCTTAATTTTGATGATTGAACTGTTCTAGGAAAGCACAATAATAATAAATATTTGTAAGCATTTTGGCTTATTTTATAATTAGGATGATTTTTAAAAAAAAATACATTTTAGTTTTTCTGTTAAAAAAGAAACTTTAATTCTTTTATAATTGTGTTTTCAATTAACTTTTGTTGGTCTTTGTGATTAGCTTTTCTCTTTTAATTTTAGGTGGATTCAGACCTAGAAATTAAAGCATACTACGCAGGACACGTGTTGGGGGCAGCGATGTTCCACATCAAATCTGGCCAGCAATCTCTTGTTTACACGGTCAGTTTGCCAAGTTTTAATTGATTCACTAAAATGGTTTAAGAAAACACTTTTTGGACAAATTTGTCTGCTGCTTTTTCAGTTAAAACATTGAAATTTTTTTTTATTTTTTTCTTACAGGGTGACTATAACATGACACCTGATCGACATTTGGGAGCTGCTTGGATTGACAAGTGTCGCCCTGACCTACTGATTACAGAATCAACATATGCAACAACAATTCGGGATTCTAAGCGTTGCCGTGAAAGAGATTTTCTTAAAAAAGTCCACAGTTGTGTAGAAAAAGGAGGAAAAGTAAGTTAGTCACAGTATAATATTAAAACTTGGGCTTTTCCTTTTTGTTTTTTAATTGTCAATTTCAAGACAACTTGACATTTGTTGAAGGAATTTATGAATTTTAAATAAAAATACAAAAAGGCTCTAAAATCTAATTGTGCAACATGGCTGTTTCATTCGTTTCTTATATCAAAATCTCAATTGTCAGGAAAAAGTAAAAATAATTATTATTTTAAAGCCTTATAGACATGGTGCTTTATGAAATCTTAAAAATTCCATGTCCACTTCTGGATCAAGTGTGTGTGTGTGTAGAGATCCAATCTATCTTATCTATTTATTAATACTTTCCTTTTAACTTCAGATGAAAAAGAATTATTTCAAAGTTGGTATCCATACAAACTTTGAGTAATGATCAAAATTAGTTTAGATTAGTTTAGTATGAGTTGACAAATTAGAATCCTCTTGAAGGATTTACTGTAATTTTTTTTTTTTAATTCAGTTGACATTTGAAATATATCAGATGCCTCTGTATTGAACTATTCTTGGTTGCTTTTGGACAAGAAGCAGCATTTGCATTTTATATGCAAGGCAGTTAATATTTTTGGAAAATTTGGGATTATTTAAAAAAAAACCTTGAATATGCTTGAAAAAAAATGATGTAACTTTAATCTCTGCTTTAAAGAAAATTAGTAGAAAATTTTCTTGTGCAAATCTAAAATAATTCATGCTGGCCTTTAAATAGCAAAGGATCACAAATTAAGTGGTTATGTTAAAAAACAAAGTGGACATTTCAAGTAGTATTGAGATTTTTTCATGAGTCTGTTTGTCATTTTGTACCAGGACAAAATGAACTTTGACAGGTAGGTGGCCAAGATTATGCTGTGTACCAGTTTTGTTCTCTGCCAAAGGTTGCTATAGTGATATGCCTTTTCACTCGTACCACTGTGGAGTAGAAGGCATATTCCACATTGTTAAAAAGAAGTTTGTGTTTAGTAAACAGAAGCCAACAAATTATTTTGGTTGAATAAAACTTTAACTAAAGGCTTCTCTTTATTTTTTCACTTCAATTTGTTAAAACAGAATAAAAAAAATGGCATGTTTATTGAAACCTGAGCGATTAGATTTGGAGGAACTCGCTCCTAGTGGTTATAATGTGTCTCGCTAGGCTTCTCATGTCATTAGAAATTCTCCTTGACTGATTCCAATGAACTTCACTTGACTCACGTTAAGTTCTTTAAGGTGTCTTGCCTAGTTCATTTGTGTGACTGGGGGTGTCTTATTTACTCTACAACATCCCTACTTTTGAGATTTTTTCTTTTTCACTAGTAAATATTTCATTTTATTTCTTAGTATTCAACACCTCATTTCCACTTTCTGGTGAGTTCACCAACATACTGAACTTTGTATTTCTTTCATTTTGGGTCAACCTTCAACCTCTAGTTTTTCCATACATTTCCTTTTTCTGGTAATCATACTTGTATGTTCAACAAATTCTTGGGGTGTTGATACGTCAAAAATATCATACAGTATTTTCATAGATTCTTCCTTTCTTGTAGGCCTTTCTTCAGTAAACTGTTTCTTTAATTGATTCCAATGTCTTTTGTTTTTTCATTTTTATCCTTTCACTATATACAGTAGAACCTCGGGTGATAAACGCCTCTCATTATAAACAAATTGGTTCACAAACAAATTTTCTGGACAAAAACCATCTCAGGTGATGAATGGTGTTTTGAGTGACGAACATTAAAGCCAGCAACAAACTGGGAGTATCAGTGGGTGATCGTCAGTTGCGGTGTAGCTTTTGCTCCATACACATCCCTGCTCATATTTGTTGTGCCTTCTCTTAAATTTTATTTTTCTTTATAAATTATTAAATAAGTCAGCATGAGACCAAAGAAGAATAATGATAGTAGTAAAGGGAAAATAGAAATGACTAGAATCATGATTGAGATGAAGAAAAATCATATATGAAAACATGATGTTTTTCATGGAAGGGGACTCCACTTACAAAAAAGATCTCTCTGCTTCTCCTTCCTCTTTTCACTTACACCATCAACTCTCCCCCTGTACAAGTACAGTAAAATTAAATTCAGTTTTTGTCTATATTTTATCTGTTTAATATAAATATATTAATATTGTTTATTTTTTTTTTGTGTTAGATTTAATGACTTTCATTGGTTTTGTGTAGGAACTTGTGCAGAAAATACCATTGTAAAAGTTTAAAGAAGCGATCATCTGGGTTCCAGGAATGGATTAATCTGTTTTTCATTGATTCCTATGGGAAAAATAGTTTTGGTTTATGAACATTTAAGGTCACAAATGGCCTTAGGGAGTGAATTAACTTCGTGAACCAAGGTTCCACTGTATATCATTTTTCCAATTCGTGAACTTATGCCATTTTCCCACATTTCTTTTCCATTTTAGCATACTCTGTAAAACACTTTTTCACCAATTTTGAAAAATTTTGTGTCCTTTTTGTTATCCATTCTTATTCTTTTTTGACCTGGTAACTACTTGTCGAACACAGATTTAATTTTTCTTGTGAACATCAATTCTGCTGGTGATAGCCTACTGGTGTAATTGAATTCAGCATTATCCAGTATACCCTCAAGAACTTTTGTAGTGCTTCTTCGCTCACTTTTCCATGGTGCTAAGGCAGGGTAGTAATATGTTCAATCAAGAACGTTTTACAAAATTCTTTAAATTTCTAAGTAGTGAATTGTGTACTGTTATTCAAGACTATGGCATCCAGAATGCCATATCCTGCAAACAGTTTGTGTAAAAAATTCACTGTAACCATGTAAGTTGTTTTTTTTTTTTGTTTTTTTTTTCACTTAGAAATTTCAGGGCACTTAGTAAAACTATCCACTACCACAAGATAATGTGATCTGTTTATTGGACCTGTGAAATCAATGTACAGTCTTGATCACACCGTATCTGTCTTTGGCCAAGGTTGTAATTTTGTGGTAGGTGATTTTGCTGTCAGTGCACAACCTCTGCAGGCTTTTACTAATTTTTCAATATCTTGATCCATTTTGGTCCAGTATACATAGCTTCTCATAAGAGGTTTCATTCTTGAAATTCCTAGATGTCCACAATGAAATTCATTTAATATCTGCTTTTGTAATATGATAAATATTATTACTCTTTGTGCAAACACCAGTACTCTGTCACATAGCAAGTAAGTATTCAAGTCTGGATTGTGTTCTAAAAATCACCTATCTTACTTTCTTTTAGTTTTTTTTTTTTATTGCAAAATAAACATGTCTTATTCTGCTTTTACTGTTATTTCTTCCAGTGTTAACTGGTAGTTTGTGTACTACATTGCATAATATATTTCTATTTCACTTTTTAATGCTGTAATAACAGTGTCCTCAAACAGTTCAGTATTTTTTGGTATCAATCTTGATAACCCATCAGCATGTCCTAGTTTTTTGGACTGTTGGTATTCCATCTTGAAATTGTAATTTAATAGGATGGTACCTCAGCATTGTAATCTACTGACTGTATGTGTAGGAATTCCTTTTTTCAAACCAGAAATTGATAATAGAGGACAATGGTCCATCTGTAAATGAAAACTCCTTCCATGTATAAATTTAAATTTTTTTCACTGCAAATATTATTGCTAATGCCTCTTTTTTTGATCTGGCTGTAGTTTTTTTTTTTTTTTTTTTGTCAGTAGTAGCGAACATGAAGCATGTGCAATGACTTTTGTGTTGCTGTCATTATAGTTATGTAAAATTACCGCTCATATACCATATTTACTAGCATCTGAGGCCAATGTGATTTCTGCTTTTGGATCATAGTGCGCTAATGATAAGTCTGATGTTAGTATTTTCTTGATTTCTTCAAAAGCCTTCTGACACTTATCAGTCCAGTTCCACTTTACACCTTTTATTACCAAATTGTTCAGTGGAGCTCTCAAATTATGCATATTAGGTATAAAGATTTGATAATATTTTGCTAAAAATTTGCAAAAATTTCCTCTGTACTCGGCAATGGCTAGTTATGGGACTCTAAACATTTGTCTAACTCTGTCAAAAAGTCAGCACAAACATGAATTTTATTTTATTTTTTTCTTTACATACACTGTTGGTGCTGCCCATTTTGAATGGTCAATCTTTTCAATTACACCTATTTTTTCAAGTCGGTCTAATTCTTCATTGAATTTAATTGATACAATATTGTGTATGTTAAACTACATTTCAGTTTAAACAATGGTGTTGATCATTTTTTAATTTGAAATTTTGCTTTGACTTAATTCATCTGATAGAACATCTGGAAAACATTTTTTCAATTCTTCCTTTAAATTTTCACATTGTTTTTTTTAAACTAGTAGCTTGTTTGCTTACATTTTTGCAATAAATATTTTGAGATAAATCCCACAACTCAAATAATTCTATCCAATCAGTACCGAATAAGGTTGTAGTATTTTTTAACACATAAGCCTTTGCTTTTACACACCTGTTGCGAAATGAAACGTTACAAATCATTTCAACAATGAAAAATAATTTCTTACCGTGTGCGATTTTCAAAGTTCTTTTTCATGTAAGTTTTCCATTTGCTTTCTGTGTTGTTTTATTGATATCACTACCAGAGCCTAGTTGCATTTTTACATCCACATTATTAATTTTCACATACACAAGTTTTCTTTGGTTTTCTGTAATTATTTTTCTGTCGCAATATCAAACTATTAAAGACATCAAACTATGCTGGATTCCTAGCCACATCAGAATTAAAGGTAATAATGAATCTGATCTAGCAACCAAGTCAGATTTAGATGTGAATGTAGATATACAGATTTTAAGGAGGTTATTAATAAATACATTCAAAAGGAATGACAACGGTACTGGGACAAAAACTCACACAAACTTTTTGCAATCTAGCCCAAACTAGTAGAGTGGAAGTCAAATCCCAGAAAATATTGTAGGGAAGAATTTGTACTGGCCTGTGCATGCATTGGCCATATGAGAATAACCCACTAGTACTTACTAAACAAAGATCAACCAGTATGCCAAGCATGTAAAATAGCATATACTATTAAACATATATTAACTGATTGCTCAGATCTTGCTCTCTCTCTCTCAAGACAAATAAATACTATAATATAAACACTATGTATGAGCTTTTCGAGAAAGTAAAAGTGGATGATATCATTTCTCAAAACAGTAGGACTCTATGAAAAATTATAAACCAAATGAGAATGTCAAAATCAATTCCTCTACAAACCGTGTATCTGAAAAGAATACATCAATGAAAAGCAGACTCTTGACAACAACCCTCTTTACAAAAGTATATCAATGAAACCAGATCTACAAACTGTTTCCTTACAAAGAATATAGATTCTATTCATAGGAATCTATTATAAAAATTTTGTTAGCATTAAATAACCCATTGAGGCTGATCCTGATCTGCTGTAAAACAAACCAAATCTGTCTACATCCACTTGAAAAGTGGGCCATCTTTTATGAGCAAGGAATTGCAGAGGTTTATAATTGGTAAGGGGGATTGTCTATAGTAGGACCATGAGTTATAATCCTCAAGGAAATGGCCAGGTGGAGAAGTTCAATGGAATTATATGGAGGACAATTACCATGGCTCTGAAATCACATGCTTTATCTGTTCTACATTCGTAAACAGTTTTGCCTGAAGCCCTTCATTCAATTCATTCATTACTCTGCACAGCTACTAATATGACACCACATGAGAGGTTTTTTAAAATTATTCCCATCGTTCCTCAATTGGAGATTCACTGCCCTCATGGTTATGTAACCCTTGACTTGTTCTCTTCAAGTGTCATATTTGAATGAACAAGATGGATCCTTTGGTTGAAGAGGTGGAACTTATTCAAACAAAACCAATTTACGTGCACATTCAACACCAAAATGCAAAGTGACTACAGTATCTACGAGACATTTAGCCCCAGTTCATACCTCTATTAATGACGAACCCCAAGAGATACATGTAGATGAAGTTGGAGAAATGCAAGAGATACCTGTAGATGTCGTCAGAGATTATCCAGTTTTACTGGAAAAACCTTTCAAAGCTACCTCTATCAAGCCAGGTAATACTCCACAAACCTTACTGTGGAAGCTGTAGTTTCCCAAAAGATATAGGTGTACATGTCATCTATGCACCCGTTTGGATTTATAGTGATGAGAAATATTTTGAGGAGGAGGAGAATATGGTAATATACCTTTTCACTTATACCACTGTGGAGTAGAATGACATATTCCACATTGTTAAAAAGCGATTTTGTATTTAGTAAACTGAAGCTAACAAATTATCTTGGTTGAATAAAGCCTTAAATGATGATCTTTATTTTTTCGTTTCAGTTGCTTAGGAAATAATTTTATGTCTAATATCAATCTTTTTCAAATTCATCCTTTGTTGATTGGTACTTTGATTTATGGTTTACAAGTTTCAAGATTTGTTCATCCATCCAGCCTGCTAATTACACATGCAGTTTCTAAAATTACCACTTACATTGAGAACATCTTAAAATCCTTTGTTTCTCTCAGTGTTCCAATTCAATTTCACGTTTATAATTCTTTTTAAAGGTGTTGATACCTGTGTTTGCACTTGGCAGAGCCCAGGAATTATGCATTTTGTTGGAAACGTATTGGGAACGCATGAATTTAAAGGCTCCCATTTATTTCTCCCTTGGACTGACGGAAAAGGTAAAGATTTGTCAAATTCATTATTGGTGAAATTCCTGAATTCTCCCTCTAGTTGTTTCCAAATGTTGTTCTAATTTGAAATGAATAGCAAAACTTGAGTGAATATTTTATGCTTTTTATCTACAAATTAAGTTTGTGTATTTGCAAAATTTAGATGTTTGCTTTTATTTCTGTTTTAGGCAAATCATTACTACAAATTGTTTATCACATGGACAAGTCAGAAGATTAAGAAAACTTTTGTTCAAAGGAATATGTTTGAATTCAAACATATAAAAGTAAGTTTTTTGTTGGATGACATGAGTGGAAGTGTTTATGGGTAAGTGTTTAAAAGTTAGACCTAAGGTTTTCATTTCTATTTTCAACATATGATGTGTGAAAGCACGTGCGATACCCTGCTTTTGTCAGCCACCAACCAGGGGAGGTAACACAGTTTCAGTGGCTAAGGTAGTCCTGCCACCCCTTGTACCACTAGCAGCTTTTGTCACCAGACAGGGTATTGTTTTTTTGTGCATATTTGATAGACTCTGATTTTTTTTTTTTTTTTTTTCAACTGCAAGTCAGATTTTCAATATTGTGTTAAAAGTATTTGCTTTTGATTGTTAACCAATACGCAATGCACTCATAGCAACCATTATCAATGATGTAGAATGGAAGATAAACAGAGGTGTTTCATGTTGGAAGTAGCATTGTGTTGCAAGCATGGCTTTTAATTAAATTTGTTTATTTTGGATCTTGACCAGATCCAGCCTGATGCCTGTTGAGCTGTGGTCTGGAGATGATGTAAATCATGCTTCAGGCAAAAGGAAGGAAACAATTGACCATCCAAGGAATCTACGGCAATAGGTAGCACATATGCCTACCCCTTTTCCATGCAGTCAGATTGCAGCGAGTTGTAGTGTTTTTTCTTTTGCTTGTGCACCTCCTCCCTGTTATCTATCCATAGAACCATTAATTCTACTAGGACACACTTCTTTGAATCAGACTATGCTACAAAATTGGGGCGTGTCTGTCTGAATGATATGTACCAGAAATTGCAGAGGTATTCTAAGATCAACTAACACCCTCTAATCACGGGCTCCACTCACTAGCGTCATGGGAGTTATTTGGGTCTTCCACACAGGGTGTTCACCTTCCTTTTGAAAACAGATCTTAGTTTCTCTGGTCGTTACAGGCTGTTTGTTGGTTGCTTCATACTGTGTACTAAGTCCATGACCACTTCTATCACTTTATGACACCACATGTATATTTCTGTGAACATTTCTTTTCCTCTCTGCCTTTTATTGTAAAATGGACTGCTCCTGCTTATAAGTAGTCCTGTCTATACTAACTATTCATATTTGCTGAATAAAGCCTAAATAAGTTTTCTTTTCAAGTTTTTTCATTACATACATCTGTAGTGATTGTAGACATGCATAATCTCCTTGGTTCACAGGCTAGATTCTGCTCCTTGGATGGCTTCTTCTGCTAGTTTTGATATCTGGCTGTAACCTGTGGACAAACTCATTGGTCAAGTCCCTCATCATGTGAAAGTGTACCTTCCTGACCTTGAACCAATGAGAAGATGGGAAGTTGCAGGTTTCTGGCATTGGTATAGAGTCCCAATGTGGAGAAGCAGAAGGGAACTCCAAGCCACTTGCACAGGTACTTGTTGATACATTGTTGTGTCTGCTGAATGCAAAACAAGAGTAATATCATGCACCTGCAATGGCCACAGAAGCTGGAGCAGCAAATCATGTTGGTAGGCTTCAGTTTGCCAGGAAGATGGGTTCTGTCGATGGATTCAAGGTCATCTATTGCCACTTTCTGCACCTCTTTACCTTGGTGCCGATCAGTCAATGGAATTTTATACAGCCATTTGAGGCTCTCACACTAGCTTCTCTTTGACTGTCAGGATCATGAAGTGAATCTCCCTGACAGAGCCTCTGAGTAATGATAAGCTTTGGATTTTCTTCATTCTCGCCCATGTGAAGAGCTTAGCAGTATTGTAGCAGTTCATCAGCACCGACCTTAAATAGGACCAGAATGGTAACGTCATCCATGAACACTCTGGAAGGAAGAAGAACCATTTGTTAGTCATCACTCCCTTTGCTGTGTGCACTTCACCCTGTAATATGAGTTCCATGGACATAATGAAAAAAAGTGGTGAAATCACACACACCATCATGGTGCTGACCTTGAGGACTTGCCACTTGGTAGTGTAGTTACCAATGGTGAACTGCATTAACGTTGCTCTGAAATGTTTTGTTATGATTTCTCCAACCTTACTAGGGAAATTGAAAAATTCAAGGGACATTCAAATTAGCTCATGAGGAACTGATTCATATGCATTTGTGAGACCAAGTCAAATTACATGAAGCTCAGTTTTTTGCTGATAGGATTGAGTTCCAAATCATGTGTGACAGTTCCAGGCAGCTCGGGAAGCCAGGTATCCCAGCCTTCTGGATGGCTGTGTTTATATAATGGCTACCTAGTGTAATTTTTTTTATTTATGTTCTGTGGCAGTGTGGGCATTATCATTGGAATAAGATTTTGGGCAATAAAATTTGGATGACTTATCACATTCAAAAGCTATTTAATCTCAGATCTGTTTGTCCAGTTGCAAAAGTAAAATATCACAACAGCACCCACCTTTCATTGGTTGACTGATTGAGTATAAAATTCTACTTAATTATTTAAGGCTGGTTGGGGCAGGAGAAGAGTGAAATTCTTCCAGTTTCACTTATGGCACAAACAGTTACTGACAAAACTTTAGTTCATAAAAGTAGAAGTATAACAGTAGAAAATTGCATTATTTCTCTCTCACTACACAGATTTTAGAAGTCAAAATCTGACAAGATGTTCAAACATCAAATTATTATTATTATTTTTCAACTTGTGAAATTTCTTATAAAAAGCCAAAATTGATTAATTTTCTTATTTTCAGCATATTTATTTTTCTAGACATTTTTAACATTTCAATTCTAGTTTGTGGGTGAAAAATGTAAAATTTTGGTTATTTTGTAACCACAAAAGTATCAATTTTTAGGTAAGAATCATTTTCTGTTTACAAAAAAAATAAATTTTTTTTTTTTTTTTCAGCCATTTGATCGATCTTATATTGATAATCCAGGTCCAATGGTTGTATTTGCAACTCCAGGAATGTTGCACGCTGGTCTCTCTCTACAAATCTTCAGAAAATGGGCACCAAATGAAAACAATATGGTAAGAGGAATTTTGGAATTCACTTAAAAAAATTGGGAATTTTTTGTTATGTTTCTGTAAAACAGGACAAAGAATTAGGACTTTTCTGTAAAAACAAAAAAAAAACCCCAATCCAACATGATCTTTGCTTATTGATGTGAATCCATGGGCAATTCACTTTTTACATAAATTCTCCCAATTAAAGTAGCCAGATTTTAAATATCTCATTCATGTGAAAAGTGACAATTAATTGAAGCCTGAATTTCTGTTTTCTGCCTTTATAAGTTGTAAAGATGAAAATTGGTTGAGTTATTTACTCAATATTTATCATTTTCCGTGAGTTGAATCATTTTTCTTTACAATCAATAATTGACTCTTTTGCAGCTTATCATGCCTGGTTATTGTGTGGCGGGAACAATTGGTCATAAAGTTCTTGGAGGCATCAAAAGATTAGAATTTGATAAACAAGTGGTGAGTTAGCATTTCTCATTTGAATCAACATTTCTTATTAACTGAAACTTTGTTCTTTAAACACAATTCACTGACCATGCAATTATAATTATGGTTTTTCCCTTGGGTAAAAATTGGAGTTTGTTTTTAAAGTTTCAGAAGTTAATCTAAACAGTTACATCTCTCAATTTATTAAAACTAAAATTTTAAAAAAGGAATGGTGCAGTACTGCAAGCCAAACATCTGGATTTGGAGCCATTGACACCTAATTCTACAGATATTTATTTGTAAACATTGGAGAAAATATTTTGAAAACTTCTTGACTATTGTTTCTTGAACTCTAGTAAACCAGTCCCAACTTTCAGGTACTGATAAAATTCATGTACTTATACAATTTTATTCTGGGTAGGAGAGACTTCAAGGCAAACCAATGGACATAATGATAGATATTAAAAACTCTGAAAGCTTTATTAATGCTAAAGAAACCAAGAATGTTGGTATAAGCTTTAGTCTGATCTTGGAAAGAATAATAATAGCTAGTCATATAATTTCCTCTAACACCCTCAGACATTGTTGCATAGCTAAAGCTGAACAGCAGGGCATATGTTGTCAGATTGTGTCTCAGAGCCAACCTATGTAATGATGTTATTCTTGGACTTGGCTATTAAAGTCATATTCTTTTATAGAAATAGCATTTGGTTGTCTTTTTCCACCACTTGCCATTTGATATGTGCCTTATCTAGCATGTTTTCTAATTTAACTTTGAAGTTTTTCTTACTATAAGTAGTAAGATCCTGAAGATACAGTATGCTTAATTTACTTGGTTGGAGATCACTTGTATGTTGAAGATAGTAACCTTTCTTGGGCCTTCTTGGTGAACTCAAAAACTGGCAATTATTCCTCAAAATCACAAAAATAATATTTGACTATTTTCAAACTATAAACAAATTTATTGTCCTGGATAAATATCCTTTTGCTTGAATTGAAGACATGGAGAATGAGCTTGCTAGTCATCATGTCTTCAGCATTTTTGATGATTACATAACAAATGAATAGCTTTCAAAATGTGAGGAAAGGATATATGCTGCATTCAGATTCACTATATCAATTTTGTAGAATCACTTTTGGAATGACTATGGCCAGCTTTCCAAAAAACATTGGAACAAATTGTGAAATGAGAAGGTTGTGAGGTATTTGATGTGCCACACTGGCAAAGTATCTCGAAGTAGTTGACTTGAAAAAACCTGTAGAGGTTTATTTTGTTGCCATAATAATAATAATAATCTGGATTTGATAAGTGAAATTATGGTGACGCCTGACTTAGGTCAACTTGGAGATTTACTAGACTGACCTGTCCCTTAAAACCTATCTTCCCTTTCAGAATAAGGATGATTTTTCCATTACTTTCAGTGGATCTCAAATTCATAAGTAAACATTACCTTCAAAAGGAAGTCCATTGTATTTCTATGAACACAAAACAGTTGACACATTTCAGTACTGGAAAGATAATGCAGCATTGGTTGCTGTTGTGTTTCTTGATCAGAAGATAGAAACAGATGTGTTGCTTTATTATATTGGAATTTTGGGGGTGACCAGTTATCATTATTTACATTGTTTGCACACAGACTATTGTTTCGGCTGTTGTGATAACAACAACAAAGATGGCGACAATAGTCTGTGTGTAAATAATATAATTAGTTGTTATTGCTGCATCCTCACTCTAGGTGGTCTACCTGTGTAGACTCCTAAAGAATTTTGACATTAGCCGAGGTAAAGCAATCTTCAGTCAAGAAGGAAGCATATACAAGGGTTGAAGCTATCTGAAAATATGTATATTCCTGACCAATATTGGTGGCCTACAACTGACTTCTTTTCAGTAGATTGATAAAATTGCTTCTGCACTGTCTGAGTATTCGAAGACTGTCAGGTAACTACTCCTGTGAATACTAACTTTATTCATGTATGTTCTACCATCTGAGTGACAAAAACTTTGCTATTTAATTCTTGACTGGCAGTGAATATGGAAAGTGAGAATTGAATTTAGAAATGAACATTGTTACTTCCCTTTTCAGTTTTCTAATATGGCAAAGTTGGAAATTGTGCCATACCTTTGTATTTATATTGTCTTTTTACATTTCTTAAAACTTTTTCAGCTAATCTAAATAGTTTTCTCATTTACTAGAGATGGCAAATAAGTTTACCTGTTGAAATCTCACCAGTGATGATCTCTGTTTTTTGCAGTTGGAGGTGAAGCTACAGGTGAGATACATGTCATTCAGTGCTCATGCAGATGCAAAGGGTATCATGCAACTGGTGTCTCAGTGTGAACCTTGTAATGTCATGCTGGTGCATGGGGAAGCTGCCAAAATGGATTTCCTCAAGCAAAAAATTCAACAAGAATTTGGTATGATTTTTTATTTCAACTTGCTTCATTTCAGCTGAGTAAACAGTAAGTGCAGAAGCAAAAAATGGGGATGAATTTTTCAGTTTTTTTTTTCTTTCTTTAAATAAAAAATCACTTTAGCTTTGATTTTAATGATAAGTTAAAAAAAATAAGCATGTTTCCCAAACTCATTCAAGTATAACCAGGACTTTTTTTTTTTTTTGAGCTTTTTGTATATTCTCTTCAAGCATGACATTTTTTGGATTCTTTTAGGAAAGATTAACCGTTACAAAATATTTTCTCCCAAACAAGAAGCAATTTAAAAAAAAAAAAAAATTCTGTTATCAAGATTTTGAGAATTGGTTCTGGAAGAAAACCTTTCAACAGTCTTGTATAACCCAGTAACAATGACAGTTTCTCTAAATAGAATATAATGGTCTTGATGATGTAAGATTTGGTAAAAGGCATGACCATAGATGCTTACAAGAAAAACCTGGTGTGAAATTAATCTTAAGATAGGGAAGTTAAATTTTGTTTGGCTACCTCATTTGATGTGTGTGGGGTAGGGGGTGAAATGCTGCCCCCCCCACCCACTCAATTTAATTACTATCTCAAAAATATATATATCATTAGAAATGAACATGTTAGATATGCATTTGTGACTTTCAATTGCATGTGTCTCTATTATTTCAATAGAATTTTTTCCTTTTTTTTGAATATGTAGGCATTGATTGTTTCAAACCAGCCAATGGTGAAACAGCCATTATACGAACCATTCACAATGTTCCACTTGATGTTTCTGTCACTCTTCTCAAGAGGGAAGCTTCTCTATCTGGTAAAGGCATTTTTCTCTATTTGAGTAACAATTGTGCCATATTGACATGTCCCACAAATGTGTAAAATGTGACAAGTTCCGTTTCAAAATAAATCCTGTTGATCAGTTTTTCAAGTACTTGTCATGCATATTTAAAATTAAATTTGCTGATTGTCAGATAAAATTAACATTTCCAGCCATAGTAAATTTGGCAAAATTTTTTTTAATTCACTAGAAAATAAACTTCAGTTCTTGTGATCTAGTATCAATCTTGGGCCACAGAAGAATCTAGAATTTTCAAAAGATCATTTGTTGACTGCTTAACCGTAATGTTTTAGTTGATATTGACATTGCAAGTTTTTCTTTAGAATTTATAATTCTCTCTTTGAAAAAAATAATCCAATCCTAAATAAATGGGATTTGAAATTTTTGATAAATGTTGAATATTTTTGTGGCAGGCTTATCAATTCCTGACCCTAAACGTCCTCGAATTTTGAATGGAGCTCTTGTCATAAAATCCAATGTGAGTAAAACATATTTTCTTTATAAACAAATGTTTTTTGGATTGAGTTTAGTAGTTTAAAGGCCACTGTTTTGTTGATCATGAAATAAATTTTACAAAGAAATGACCACTGTATAATTAAATATCCAGTTGGAATAAGAATTAAAACACATTACAAATTTCCTTAAATTTTTACTTCTTGAACCAACACAAAAATAATTTTAAAAAAATGCATTTAAAATATTTAAAAAAAGAAAAGAAAAGATAATTGCATTCCTTTGTTGATAATTTAGTAAAATCCAATAATTTCTGGTAGCAAATGACTAAGTTCAAATCCTCTCTTCCTTATAAAAAGAAAATCTGTAATGGTCACTGAATTAATAAAATTGGTAAAATCATTGCTATTTTTGTTAATAGAAAACCCAACTTGTGGATCCAATTGAAGCCATGAGTGATTTGGGTCTAAGGCAACATCAGCTTCGTTTTACATCAACCATCTCCCTGGATGATGAAGGCCCTGTAGCAGATACAGCAGACCGACTTTACCAAAAGATTAAAAGGTTTGAATTACTATTGTTTCTCACTTCAAATATTTTGTTCTATCAATGTTACAAATTATTTTTCCCCTGAACAATTCCATATTTAAATCCACACAAAAAATGCAAAATAAAATTTATATTAATGACTAGAAAGAATATGCCTTCCCTTGATTTGCAAACCAATTCACTCCAAAACTACAAATTCTTAGTCCAAATCAAGTTCCATTCTAACAATAAAACAAATCTTGTTAGTCATCAAAGTTAAATGAACCTAGCTATCTACAATTAACTCCTTATTCAAGATACAGACTTGAATTAGGAGATATTTTTCCTTGCTGCTAGACATAAATCCCTATCCTGCTTTTTGTCTCATGCCCAGATGTTAAGTAACTAATGATCTGGTTAATCCCAAAAATTCATCTTAAATTGAAGCAATTATTTAAATATCAGTACTTTAGTATAATTTGTTATCCATTTTAGTTTTCTCAAGATTAATATTGAAGAGGTGTAATTGTTAAAATAAATTTTTCCTTTTGCTAACTCTACTCCTTCCACATTTCATTGTTGAAAATCAGGACAAAAAGTGATTGTTCTATTCTGTAATTTTTTTATTTTTATTTTTTTTTGCAGTAAACTCAAGGATTATCCCATCCATTATTCTTCTGATGGTTCGATTACCATCTCTGATACTGTTCTTGTTCGTGTCTCTGGAGATGAAGAAACAAAAGACATTGCAGTTTCTTGGTTGCATCAGGTTTGTTACCTTTTAAGCATTGTAGATTTGTTAGGAAAAACTTGGCTAAGTGAGCAGATTTACTTACAAAACAAAAATCTTATTTCATGACATCTAATTACCATTATTTGTATTTATTCATTTCAGGATGAAGAATTGGGGAGTTTTTTGCTAAACCTTCTTAGCAATGGCTTAGAAACATAACAGCAAGATACATGATATTTAAAAAAATAAAAAGATTGTAAATAAATAAATAAAAAACTTGATGCTGAAAGCTTATTTTTTGTTTTTTTGAGAAGCAAACCATTTTAACAAATAAGAGCAAAATATGTGTAGTTGGATGAATTGACTTTATTAATGCACACACATCATTCAGCCAGTGTTTATTCAACAATTGGTTCTTATTTGCCTGTCATGCAAGAAAAAAAATGTTCTATATAGTGCAGTGCCCCAGTCAGTCTTGACTACTGGTCCAATATATTTAAAGAGCTTACTTTCCAGAAATCATTCATTTAATTACAATTTCTCACCTATCACATTACAATGGTAAACCAAAAGAAAATTGACTGGAAGAGATTTGGTGAGCTGATGACCCTTCCACTAAACTAGGTCTTGTCAGGAAGATAAAAATGGCTAGAGACAAGGAGTATTTATACTGTCAGATGTTAAGATGCTTATATTACACATGGGTGTGGAGAATTTTATATAAATCTTTTTAACCTTCCAATGCAAATGACATGTTTTCTTTACATCCATATTGATTTGTGACTATGCAAAGTGGAGGTAAGAAAAAAGTTTTCAAGTAGAAAAAAAAAAATCTATTGGCTATAAAATGCCTTTGAAAACACCCCTAAAAAATAATACTCACTATTAAAATTAGAGGAATGGAAAACGAAGTTGGGGGTTTAATAGGAGTAAATTGTTTTTGCTCACAAGTTATTACAAATCCCCAAAACAAGAGTTAAACTTGTTGGGAGAGGCTTGGGGGTTGCTTATTTTCAGTAATTTTATGAGAAAAACGAATTCAACACGCAACAGAATGCTGCCTCTGTCTTAGTCATGAATTCTCACAGCCTGATATGGAAGGAGCATCAGGTCAGCATAAAAATCAACTTTTGAGAATAAAGCACATTAAATTCTGGATTAGAAAATTGAGGCATGTAAATTTTGAACAGATTTTATATAGAAAACTAATTCCCCAGAAAGAAATCTCCAGCAGATATGAAATTGGTATCAGAGGGTTGGAACCTCTCATCTCTTTTGTACATAGAGGGAAATATTTACATAAGGGAGGTAAGCGAGAGATTTCTAAAACCACATAAGTGAGATCGATTAAAGGGAATCAGTAAGCAAGGCAATATCTAAACTTAAAAAAAAAAAAAATATTCAAGATTTTCAGTTCATGATGAACTCATAAAATGGCAAGTCAAGTGAGTTGATTGAATTATGATAATTTTAAACTGTTGTATGATAAGTGTTGTGAGCCAATTCTAAAAGTAAAAAGTGTGTTTTTCATTAGCAACATCTCTATGCAGATACTTCCTTATTGCAAAGATAAGAGTGGGGAAGAGATCTGGTTACACTAGAAACATTTAGCATTTTGTAAATTAGATAAAAATTAGTAAAAACAAAAAGTCAGTATCTCCTATAAAACATTTGTTTGCCACAATTTGGACAGATGGAAAAGAGAGACTTAAACACAAAGGAGAATATACAATGAAATTTGGAGCCTCAAGATCCAGGATAAATATGATTGTCAGCAAACTTTAAAAAATTTATGCTCAAATCCGTCCAGAATTTAAAATTGCCTATACAAGTTTCAGCATCTATTTCCTATGGCCAAGAGACTGAGAAATTTATACAATAATTCTAACTGGGTACATACAACACACTAGTTGAACATTTCACTACATGGCCTATTGTTTTTTTGTTTTTTTTTTAAATTGGAAATATTTGAAAGTCAAATTCAGGAAATGCATCTCCTGCTTTATATTCACCATTAGTCTTCATGATTTGACAAGATGTTTTAAGATGCAACAAAAATGGTGGGTTGTGGGAGGTCAGTGGGCAAAGTATAATTATCACATTCAGACAAGACAGCTGGACCAGATGACAAGGGGTTTTCAGATGAGAACTGCTCAGAATTGACATGGAACAAAACTTTCCTAACAGTAAAAGTGGATTGAGATCAAAGTTATGGTGATTTAAAAAAATAAAAAATTTACATTATTTTAACAGAAAAAAAAAAAAACAAAAAAAACTAAACTTTCTAGTGACAGGCAGTAACAATTTTTCTGTTCTAAAAACTTTTTTTTTTTTTTAAACAATTTTTCTTGAAAATATTTGTTTCCGTTAAAGAGTGGGGTAAAACACTTGATGGAAATGAAAAAAAACCCACTTACAAATAACAGTCAAAAGCAAGAGAATCGTTTCTTCTCTACAAGAATTTTCTGCTATTTGGTGAGTGCCATACAACCAACAAATACGGATAACCATAGCCACA
Organism: Acanthosepion esculentum; assembly: GCA_964036315.1. NCBI lineage: Eukaryota > Metazoa > Mollusca > Cephalopoda > Sepiida > Sepiidae > Acanthosepion > Acanthosepion esculentum. The sequence continues at coordinate 36,102 of CAXIWW010000360.1, read as the reverse complement.
AAACACAACTGGACTTATTTAGAATTGGGTTAAAGAATTTTAGAAAATATTTAAAAATCACTCAAAAAGTGGGGTGAGGGTTCAAGATTAACAGGATTGAACTATTATCATTGTTGATGACTTTTCTTAATGAAATTTATAAGCCAACAGTAATTTTAACACAATGGGAAAGAAAAAAATTAAAATTCTCAAAATAAGAATTTATCTTCTGTTTAAACTTCAAGGGCTGCAAATGCAAAGAAAACATTGGAAATTGAAGCATTACAGAACTGGAGAAATTGGCCTCTACAAAGGAGCTGTCTGCAGCTGGTAAATGGAAACTTTGGCTACAGGATTTCTGGAGAAAGAAGCAACCAAACAAAGATACAAGTTTAAAAAAATAAATTGCATTACAATTGAATTTCCTTAAAGCAAAAAGAATACAAACAAATAAAAAAAAGGTACAAAATAATTTCTATATTATATACAACAATGGAAATTAGGCAAATGTTTAAACATATACTATAAAAAGAAATAAGAAAATTTACAAATTATTTTTCAAAATCTAAAAAGGTTGCTTCATTTAAAGATTCTAATAATCTATAAAAAAGACAAATTCCTGAAGATAAGTTTCAAACAGCCAAGTATTTTTTATCAGAATAACCAAAATTTCTTGAGTGAGGATAGTATGAAAATAAAACTATTTTATGACTAAAAAACATAAAAAAAACACCTATTATAACACTTTAGATAGGGAAAAGATTGTTGTCTAAGAAAACAATTACTTTAAAAAAAAAAAAAAAAGAACTAGACTTTATTAATAAACATACAAAGAAAGTTGCTTATTTTGTGATTCTAAATGAATAAAATAATTGAGGAAATTTGAAACCAAGTTATTTCAGTGTTAATGCTCATCGAAGCGTCTTGTTTAAACAAGGAAAACAGTTTTGCTAAAGATTTTTACTTTAAAATTTACAAAGACAAACATGAAGAGATTATAGAAATACTGATACATGATCTAAATTTAATGGCATAGATTAAAACATTTTTTTCTTTAAGACATTTTGTCAAATTTTGATACGTTGAGAAGATATTTTTCCCAGCAGAATTCAATTCATTAGAAAAAAAAAAAATCTTGCTAAAGTCTTTCACAAAAAAAAACTAAATCACTCAAACAGGTTAGTTTTGGCAGGAAAATCACTTGACATTGTTCCAATGGAAATATTAGCTATGAGACTAAAATAATCATTCTTAGGTTCATAGGATAGATACCACTTTAGTATTGTTGATTTTACAAATACCATAAACCCAGTTGGAGAGAGAAAAAATAGTCCAAGTTCATATATATTATAAATCTTTTTTTTTTTTTAAACCTAAGTCAAAATGTTCACCAGGAGAAACCATGATACTTTCCATCATTTTGATCGTAAACCAACTGATTGCTCGACAGGAAAAGCCTTTTAATTCCACCTGCTGTATCTGAAGCAGAACATTTGAGGAGGTATGCAGCAGAAATGTATGACCAAAGCAGACATTATTTTAGTGGGATGGGGAGGAGAGACCTGCCTGAAGAGAAATTCTATGGAACAGCATTAATCAAAATCAGAAGTCAAAGAAAGGCTGTTGTCACTTATTGCAAAGAAATTTCACGATGATTTTTTTCTGTTTTACTAAGAACTTTAACTAATATCTCTCAAAGAGGTCAAGAAAGAGAAAATTTTCTGTAAAAAAAATACAACATCCCTCTTCCCAAATTGTTTTGATTGTAGTGAATCATACAACACAACAGGTGCAATATTGAAATTAACAGATTTGTCAGCAGATGATATTCTGTTAAACAAAATTTAAAATATTTTTCAAGTTTTTAGTCATTGTTAAAGGAAAGATTTATAAATAAATAAAAAAAAATAATAATTTATTTTTACATTTACAATGTACTTAATTAAAAAAAAAAAATCCAATGCAAATTTTTTTTTTTTTACCTTTCCTATTGAAAGACAAAATGTTCAATTTATGCATCTTGCCTTTTGCAGGGTGGAATGCACATAACTTATCCAAATCATGAAAAGGCCAAAGAGAAAGATTTAAGCAAAGCTAAAAAATAAACAAACCAACCAAAAGTGAAAATTTCTTATCCACTGCATAGCTAAAATTTGTAGTACTCTAGATAAAAAAGTGATTTCTTTTCGTTAAATTCAGTGAAAAGAAAATGGGAAACCAGTTTGAATCAATTCCGAGTCTCTCCTTCCTGCCCATTTAGGGAGGGGAATTGAAATTCAATCTTCATGAAAAATGAGGGAGAGGGTAAGAAAAGAGGATGTGTTGATGAGAAGATTTCCCTTTGTCAGTCAACAATCTTGACAAAGGAGAAATGGTTTTAAATAAGAATTATAATACTGCAGCCATTTTTCTGTTTGTGAGACAAGAGAAAGCAAAGTAATTCCCCTCTCCGGCAGTGTTATGCTTATTCATTACAGGTGAATTATGAAAAGTTTATAGTTTCTATCAAAGGGATTTCTATCTTAGCAGAAAAAAGGTAAAACTTGGACAAAAGTTTATATTCAGGGGTGTGTGGGTGTGTGTGTGTGTGTGTGTGAGTAGATAAGGGGAATGCCACAAAGTTGAATGCAGTCATAAGGATTGAGAGAGAAATAAGAATGGTTGAACACACACTCACACACACAAACATGCACCATACATGCACAAGTTGTTCTGTTCTTCATTTTTTTTTGTTCCTCCCCCCACCCACTCACCGGGTAACATTTATATCTGAATTGAAGAGATTTTTATGAAGATCTTGTATTGAGAAGTCCAGTGAAAAGTCTAATGGCTTAACTTCCACAGCATTCGTTCGATCACGAATCCTATTCCAGTCCTGCAAAATGTGGCTGTACTCCATCATATTCTCCATATCTCGTCGACTGTGGTACAAGTGTAACAATCCCCGATAATCATACTCAAGTCCACTGTATCCAGCACCAAACAATTTTTTGCCTAAAATAGGAGGAAAAAAATCATGTAAAGAGTAACAATAATGTAGAAAGAATCAGTAAAAATCATATACCCTGCCTTTTTCTTTCATGATAAATAAGACAATTGTGTTGTTAAATATTTAAAGAGTTCTCAAAAACTCATTGGATTTTTATATCATCAATGGAGGAAAAACCAATAAAATAAGAGTAAATATCTTGGGTAATATGGAAATGAATTAACCATCAAGAATAAACAAAACCATGTGAAAAATGAGATATTACAGGAAGCTTTGAATTCATGTAAAAAAAGAAAAAGTATTAAGTAAAAATGAATAGATTCGGGAATGTCTATATCTATAATTCTCAAAATGTGTGTGTGCATGTGTGATCGGATGTTATTTATGCGTTTACACAGTTTTCATCCAATTTTGATTAAATTTTTTTTTGTTTGATAGAGAATTTTTCAGTCCAAATTGACTGGAAAAAATTACAACCATGAAGGCGAAAAATCAAAAATCTTTTTTGGGGCTGACTTAAACTGCTCCAACTGAATGGCAAAAATTCCCAGTAATGAAAGACCCAGTCGAAGACGGGTTATACTGCTAGTCTTTTAATATATGAAGATTTGGCTACTGTTAATTCTTTAAAAATATGTTTGACTTAGGACTAACATTACAAAACAAGATGACATCAACCAAAGTTCAAATTCTAAAAACTTAAATGTAAATAAGAGAATTGAAAGAAAACTCACCAATTTCAATAGATCTTTTGTATAAACTTTCTGCCTCAGTATGATATTCCATATCGTAATTATACAATGATGCAAGATGGCCAACTGACAGAGCCACTTCATAATCTTCTGGTCCCAATAATCTTTCCTTAATTTCAATGGCCTTCAAATGATGAGCTTCAGCTTGCTGTAATAAGAGAAATTAGAAAAGTGTAAAAACGTAAATTTACTTATTACTGTATGGATTTACATAAAATTCCTTTCCTAGCAGTCAGATGATCTAGGTAAGTTATTGCTCTTGGCCTGATAGAGAAAGGTGTCAGGGCTTTAAACATGTCAGATACCAGATGCACCATGACCAACATCCATTCATACATTTGTTAAATAAATATACAATGAGGAAGACAAGATATTCTTAAGTATTAATCAGCAGCATCACTTCTCTAATGACAACCACTCGTTCTAAGTTTATGTAATGTTTTATTGAGTTACTTACATTGTTAATAAAATAGTGAACAATATTTTTCACCCCACCTTTTTACTTCTCTTAGTACCTCATACTTATCTATTTGGGAACTACGAGGTAACAACCCAACAATACAAAAAAATGTTTACATGTTGAGACCAATTATTTTTCATTTTAACAAAGACATCAACTTGTCATATGTGAAATATAATTTGATTTATGGTAAGAAAGATACATTTCAAACACATTCAGATTATGTAGTTGAAGATCTAACAAAGAGTAGTCTTAAGAGATTCACAAAATGCTATAACATCTAAATTTTCCATGTATTTAAAAGTGAATTTTTTTTATTCTCCCTCACCAGCCAAATATCTTAAGTTTATCTTAGTGTTTTATTTTTAATGTTGGAGGAAATAAATGAAAATGTCTTGTACATACAATGTAACCAAGGAAAAGAAAGCACAATTTTTGTAGTGTATTTTCAAATTTTCATAGAAGATGAAAAGTGATTTTATTAATTAGCCATTTTACTTGTGAATACAAATGTTTATCAATTTCTTGGTTTCATATTAGATTGTAATTTCTGGTCTGCAAAATCCAATAGAAAATATACATACTATGAAAGCAGGAAACTGCAAAGAAATTGTTTATTATTACTAACGAAATCTCATCTTTGTACAGATGGACAGATTAATAAATTAAAGAAACTGATTGAACAAATTTTAGTCATGCTTGATTTGAAATTCTTACCTTAAATTCATGCATTGATTGATAAAGACGGCCCAAGTTGCCATAATGTTTGGCTGTCTGCACGTTGCTCTCTCCAAATGCATTGATGGCAAGTGTCAGGGATTGGACATGCAGTTCTCTGGCTTCACGCAATAAGGGTTCTCGTACACTCTTGTCTTCATTGTCAATAGCAATTTCCTCAAGAATCAAAGCTGTAAAGAAAAAAAAAATCCAAACTTCAAAATATTTTTAACCAAATTTGAAGGTGTATTAAATGTGGGCAATAAGATCAGTGCCACTTGAAATTTTTGAAGAGAGAGTTTTCAATGTTTGTAAATCTACTAAGGTAATAAAGAGTAAAGAACTGAGACTAATGACAGCAACAAGAGAGGAAGAAGTGTCTGTCCAATACAGATAAAGAGTAGCAAATGCAACTCGGTGTCCTTGGCAAGTCTACGTTCTCTTTTGTTTGACTTATCAAGGATATTATAGTTAGAATTTTTCAGTGATTCTTGTAGCTATTTTTAAGATATTTATTTTATTCAAGAAACATTCTAAAGTGTTTTTAATCTAAAACTCAATTTTTAAAAGAAAAACTAACATTTTTACCTTTTACTCGTTTTGATGAAGATAAAAGTAAGTGATCATTGGGTAAAATCCGTGATAAAATTTCAATGGCCTTTTCAGCATGGTTCCTGCAAAAGAGAAGGATAAAAGATAAATGAACTATAAGTGAACGTCACTCCAAGAACCCCGCACTGGGAAAAATTAGTTGCTTTTATATTTGTCCATATACCCATAATCCCTTGCGTCTTCATGCGATCCCATAATTCATTGTGTCTCTGTCCCATAATGCATTGCATCTTCATTGCATAAAAATGCAATGCAAGTCCCCCCTTATTCTTTTACATTATCTGGCCGAGGACGGATTACGGCAGAGCAGTAAGTGATTTTTTTCTCCTTCATTTCAACTGCAGTAGCTTTACATGCTAAGCAAATATGGGCTCTTTTTTGGCGGGGACAAGGCAAGTTGCAACCAGTTGTGCTCGTCCCAGGTTCTGCCTCATCACGTCTGCCACAGTAATCCACTGCTAGATGCCAGTGAATTCCACATTGAAGATATTCACTAACCTCCCCACTCGGTCAGATGTGGCACAAGGCTGAATTTCATGTGGGGTGAGCGAAGCTCATTTACACAATGTGGAGTAGCTGTCTACCTCCCCCAGATGAGGCTTTGCCCTTTGACATAGCCTTGTCTGGATTTGTCTCTGCCTGGAGGCAGAGAGTTTGACAAGCACACCGGGAAGTGAATTCCACAGTGAAAATATTCACTAACTGCCCCACTTGGTTGGATGTAGCACAAGGCCAAGTTTATTGTGGGGTATCCAAGCCTGTAGGTTCGGCCAAAAATTCCCCATAGATCCCGTAAAAAACGGGGTCGGGTAGCTGTCTGCCACCCCAGACGAGACTCTGCCCTTTGGCATAGCCTTGTCTGGGTTCCTCTCTGCCCGGAGGCAGAGAGTTTGACAAGCACACTGTGGAAGACCACAGTGAATCAACATACAGTATATTCCACTGTATTTATAAAGAATTGGGACATACCCATTATAGTCCATAGGGATGGTATAACATGCACCCATTTTGGATTCACTCTGTACAGAGTCAATATCTTTTTTTCTTTTTGGGTTGATTTCGATCCTTTTCCATATTCCTTCTTTTTCTTTGATGTCTTTTTTGGATTTCTATCTCAGAAGCATTCTGAGGGATGGGTACATCAAATATATAAAAAAGAACCTCCATAGGTTCAACCTCATCTGGAGTATTGTTCTCTTCAGTTTAATACCTACTTATTATTTGATTATAGTGCCTTTTGTGCACCATTTCAGGTCCTTTGACTAGATATACCATCCTGCCAATTCTTTGGACGATAGTTCTGAATTCCAAATATGTTTTATTTGTCTTGATACATCCAGTAAAAAAACCTTTTGACCAACAGCTTTTTGTACTGCATGATCATGTTTTTTCTTACTGGGTAGCAGTTTGTTAAAAACTGATCTAATTTTCCGTGCAAACTTAATTTCTGCTGGAGTCATGGCCACTTGGAAAAACTGTCTATGACAATCAAATAATATAATCCATTGGGGTATCCCTGCATGAGTTCGAATCCTCATTGCCAAAATGCTGTAACCTAGTAAAAGGTTACTGAATATGAATAACCAAAACAAAGGCTGAAAATGAACGATAATATTTATAACAGAAACAACATACAAGATTTGCCAGCACTGTGTAGTAATCAAGTGTTAGAAGTAAATCATGTGGCACAAGGCCAATTTATTGTGGGGTAAACCGAGCCCATATGCTTCAGCAATCATTCCCTGTAGACCCTGTAAAAACGGGGTTGGGTAACTGTTTATCAGCCCAGACGAGACACTGCCCTTCAGTATAGCCTTGTCTGTGTTCCTCCCTGCTTGGAGGCAGAGTTTGACAAGTACACTTAGAAGAGAATTCCAGTGAACCAACATACAGTATATTCCATTGTATTTATAAGGTAAACAAAAAAGTTCTGTCTGTTTTTAAAGGAAAAAAAGAAAACGCTTCACAGTATGTGTAACTTATATTTAGTCTTCGAAGTAATCATCATCAGCATCCAGCACCTTCTGCCAACGTGTCTCCAGCTGTTCAATGCCCTTGCGGTAGAACTCAGGGGGTTTTGACGCAAGTCTGCTTCATTGGTGATGGATTTCCCACGAAGATGATTATCCAGGGAGTGGAAGAGGTGGTAATCGGATGGCGCAAGGTCAGGTGAATAAGGTGGATGGCACAAAGTCTCCCACCCAAGTTGCTGTATGGTATCCCTGACCATTCGTGCTACATGTGGCCTGGTGTTGTCATGGAGGAAAAGAACACCTTTGCGATTCACCAGTGCTGGCTCCTCCTGGCGCAATGCCGGTTGCACATGTTTCAATTGCTGTGAGTATAGGTCTCCGGTGACCGTTTGGCCCGTTGGTAGCAGTTCATAATGAACCACTTGATGACCTGTCCACCAGACACAAAGCATAATCTTGCGTGGGTGCATAGGCGGTCTTGCGGTGTGAGGGACAGCATCCTGAGGAGACAACCAATGTCTGGAACGCTTGGGAACCCACTTTTCATCACTGGTAAGCACTCGATTGAATAAAGATGCAGTACGGTGGCGAGAAAGCAGCGATACGCAGGCTGTCACTCGTTGTCCCTTGTGGACCTCCAACAGCGTTTGCGGAACCCACTTGCTCAGTTTGTACGTCTTAACTAGGCAGTGCACGTGAAGTCTAACTGTTTCATCGGAAACGTTGAACTGTCTTGCAAGTTCACCACACGTTAGACTACTGTCCTCTTCAATGGCCGCCTTCAGGACTCCGTCATTCAAGACCTGTGGTGGTCCACTGCGAGGCTCATCATGGAGAGACAAATCTCCTGACTTGAATTTCCGAAACCTTGCAATACATTCATCCACGGCACTATCCCCAAACGCTTGACATATGTGGCGACTTGATGCAGCTGCTGATAAGCCCACTTTGAAGTTGTAAAGCAAACAGCCCCAAATGAGATCTCTAGACACTTCCATCCTTCTCACAGCTGTCCGGCTTATAACTGATGGCCGGGCACGGTGCGCATGTATTTTATAATGTCTGATGTTCCTACTTCCGGCTGTTCGAATTTGAAAACAATTGCTACACGCATTTCGTATATATTTCAACTTCATTCAATGACTAATAAAAAAACAGACAGAACTTTTTTGGTTACCTTGTATAAGTATTGGGTCATACCCATTATATTCTATAGGTACAACATAACATATATAACGACAGTTGTAAATTGATCTATTTCATGTAGTTGCTGTCATATTATTGTGAAAAACAAGTGTTACTGTCTGAATTTTACTTTAGAATTGCAGAGTTAGTTATGATAGGTACCTAAAATTCTTATTCAATTGTAAATATTGATCTTTTGCTATTACTGCTTGTTTAATTGAAATTGTACTATAAAAATTGGAAAATTTCATCCAAGTCTGACAAGACAGTAAAAGAAGAAAATAAATATACGTTTCTTTATTTTGATAATGGAAAGTGAGACAGAAGTGCATAAGAATGTAGAAGAATTTATAAACATTGTAAAGAAAAGAAACTTAATTTTAAATAATTTTAAAACTACATAAAAAAAAATTAGTATACTGAATACTTACTTTGAGATATTCTGTAGGAAATGGTATTATTAAGCCTGATCCAGAATGGATGAAGCCATTACAAGATATGCAACTTCCCAAAGATATGAAAATGTTTAATAAGTTCAGGGGAATGCTGACATATTATGCAAAATGGATAAAATTTTGGATAAAATACATCCTTTAGTTAAAGTTAATTATTTCCAATGAATGAGGAAACTCTATGTAAAGCAAATTTATGGGTTACTGATAAAATATTACATTTGGAAGCTGATTGTGATGCTTCAGACTATGCTAAATCTGCAGTATTAAGTCAAAATGAAAGGCCAGTTGCATTTATGTTGAAAACACTCTAAGGGATTGAAAAAGGATATAAACACTGTTGAGAAGGAAGCTCTGGCCATAATTGAAGTCATATGTAGATGGAAGCATCTTTTGTCACAATGATGTTTTATACTACATACAGATGTTAGATCAGTATCATTTATAACAGAAAGTGCACAAAAGTGAAAAATGACAAAATCAATGAATGGAGCCTAGTGAACTAAGTTTTGACATCACTTTCTCTCATGATTTTGTGCATCTCAAACTTCATCAATTGCATTTGCATGAAAAATTGTGCTACCCAGAAGTATCAATATTTTTGCTTTTTGTATGATCAAAAAAGTCTTCCCTTTTCAACTGAAGATGTTAAGAAAATGTGCATGTTGAAGGGTTTATGCAAATTTTTCACCCTGGATCTCATGGATGGAAAGTGAATGTTCAAGCCATTTAACCATCTACCGGAATACTTTTTTTTCTAAAATATAGTTAATAAAAAAAATTCAGACTTTATAACCAACTGTGGATCATAAAGTAGTACAAGTTAGGAGTTCATTTACTGTTTTTGTAGCATTTTATTACAAATTTGTGTGTGTATGTTTGCATATGCAGGGTGTGATGGTAAATTGTTGTTTAATTTATGCAAAAATGAAAATAATGTTGACATCACATATTAACAGATATATTTACCAAAATTACACAAAAATATCTTGAAATACTAAAGAGCAAATTTATTCAATAAAATTGCCACTGGCTTCAAGATGATTTGGGAATCTCCTGCAATTCTTCTGGACAGTCTCCTTGTTTAAGTGCTGAATGCTGCCGTAATCCTTGCCTTCAGTTTATCTTTGGTGTTACAAGGAGTTTTGTTGGTCTCTTGCTCAACTGTGTCCCAAACATAATAATCAAGGGGGTTGCAGTCTAGGGAGTTAGGTGGCCAGATGTATAGGGTGATGTGGTCACAGAAATTATCTGACAGACATGACTGGGTTTTCCTGCTTGTGTGGCATGGTGCAGGGCCCTGTTGCTAGACATAAGCTCTTCCAGCAGTCACCCTCTTGATCCAGAGCAGCACTACCTCCTCAAAGTACTTGATGTAGGCCTCTATGTTGAGTCTTAGCCCCTGTGGGAAGATGGAAGAGGCATAATGTCACCATCACTAGCGATCACTCCAAACACTTTCGTAATCACCATTAGACTCATTCAACTCTTTCTGGATCTTCTACTCTGTCCTCAGATTGACATCCAAACACTCTGAAATGTTCATAGTGGAACTTCCAGCATGAATGCCAAGCAGTACAGCATGCCGTATCCAAATTTCTGACAGTGAATTGTATCATGGTGTTCTTTTTCTCACAGATGGTGCCCAACAGACCCTACTATATTGTGCAGTCAACAAAATCAAAAACAAACAAAATGCATGCACAAAATCAAAAATATAAAATGGCGACAATTTACCCCAAATTGTTGCATTCATCTGAAAATTAATTTTTTTACTTGTGAAGTGAAAAATTATATATATATATATATATATATATATATATAATATATAAATAATGTTTGAAATAATAAAAATGTTGGATTAAAAAAATAAAATCCATTAATTCTTTATATAAAGAATTCTTTGGGAGGCTTAAGCATCGCCTATGGGATGTTCATGGGATTTCACTGAAAACGAAAATCAGTGTCTATTGAGCAGTCATTCTCACCACACTTTATGGGTCAGAATTGTGGATGCCATGCAGGACACACATCAATGAACTTGATGCTTTTCATAAACGCTGTCTTCGTTCAATATATGGTTATACATGGAAGGACAAAATCTCTAACCCTGATCTTTTCATCAAATATGGTGTCGGTGGTATCAAATCCTTTCTGATGCAATCACAGTTCAGATGGACTGGTCATGTCATCAGAATGAGCGATGATCAGATGCCAAAAATCCTCATGTATAGCCAACATTTTCATGGTAAGCATAATGTAGGCCGTCCTTGGTTACACTTCAAGGATAAACTTAAATACAATTTAATTGCTGCAAACATCCCTATAGAGGAGTTCAAACTTGCTGTTGAAAACCGAGCAAACTGGAGAAATACCTGCTACCGAGGTATAACTAACTTTGAAAAGAATCGTCTCAACCATCTGAGAGAATTAACACTAAATCTCAGGCTAATACATCAGCCCATATGACGGTCAACCCTTCAGTAGGCCTTTCGTGTGGATTTGTTTGCAAGTCCTGTGCAGGATTGTTGTCTCATATGAAACAAACATAAAAACTGAACTGAAAGACACTCATATGTCGAAAACAATGGGGGAGTCCATCATATCATATATATATATATATATATATATATATATATATATATATATGTATAAAGAATTAATAGATTTTGTTTTTTTAATCCAACATTTTTTATTCAAATGTTATTTTTAGTAGATGCTCTGTTTTATTTCAAACTGTATATATTTTGTTTACTGGTCTGCATGAGAAAACTTAAGAAAATGTACTCTCTAGTAGGATTCAAACCTGTGTCTCCCTTTACAGGAGGTATTGCCATCTGATCTAGTATGCTTTGATTTGATTGATTTGTTTGTTTTCTGCAGGTATTTAAAGCCAGAAAATATATTTAAATTATAAGAATTTTTTTTTTTTGAGATAATGGTCTTGTGATACAATTAACCCATTATACTACCTGTACACCCAAGCTTATAGCACCTACTATTCCCCCAGCAGTCACCCATCTAGCTATTGACCAAGCTCAATGTTGCTTAACTTTGGTGATTGTATGGAAACTGGTGTTTCAACTTAATGTGACTGTTAGCCTTTAACCACCAGGATTTTATTCTTTAATACATGCCACCATCTACTGTAAAAGGTGGTCTCTTTGATGTGGGGTGTCTTACCCCTCTGCTGAAGATACAGTTGTATTCTAGGTCCTATCCAAGAAACCAAGTTGAAAAAAATAACTTGGTTTTAAAGTGAAACTCTAAAGAAAGAAACGTTATATATATAAAAAAAAAAAAAGAGAAGAAGTCAAATACTTACTGTGCATTTCTGAAATGTCCTGAACTGTATTCATGCACATATGAAGCATAGGCAAGATCTTCATTAGCAATAGCCACATGAAAGTTATTTCCTCCAAACACAGCTTGGCGAATATCCAATGCCATCTGTAAAGAGAGTGAAGAATGATAACAGCTACAGCTTAAACAGTATTTCAAGTTGAGACAATAATTCAGGGAGAGGGAGAATATAGATTACCTGATATACTTTCACAGATGCTGCAACAGAATCTACATTTAATAAGTAAAAACCATAATCTTGTAAAGTATCAGCATATTTCGGATGCCGTTTTCCAAAATGTTCTCTGAAAAGAAATAGAGAAAATGGAAAATTACTTTTTTCTTGCATGCCAAATAAAGAATATTCAATCAAATGATTAATCCAGATGCTGATTAAGCAAAAAGTAAATTCCAATACTTAACGTTTTTCCCTATATATGACAATTTGACTGGAGTATTTTAAGATATATAAGAATTTTCAATTTATCATAAAATCTGTTAAAGAAGATTTAATAAAAAAAGTTTACAAGATTTATTCTTCAATGAACTCAAGAAATAATAAGTTATATTTTGAGATGAGAAGTTCTTAAAATATTTTTAAAAATCAGTAAAACAATTAGAATTGTGCTTTTCTTTTTAACCTCAAAAGCTTTCTAACTTTATTTGAAATTAAAAGACAGGTGGAGATGGAATAGAAGAAATTTGTAATCCATATTTACCGAGCATAGTGGACAGCACTTTTTATTAATTGATCAGCTTTTTTAAATTCTCTTTTGACCACACAGGCCTTCACATCATCAAAGAAAGTCACACAGGATGAAGAGAGAAAATAAATCATGGCAGTCAAAAAAAAGTAAAAAGAAAAAGAGAAACCATATTGTGAGATAAATTTCCTAAATTCCTATCCTTTAGAATTTTGGATTCTTCACAGAAAATTAACATTTACTTAAACATAAATCCCAAAACATCATATTACTTCTTTCAATAAAGAAAACAGTTTTTTATGCAAAATGAGAGAATTAAGTCAGAATATTCAAAATATTTTAAGAGATTCTGAAAAGATTCAATTATTAAAGGAATTTAAAAATGTTAACATACGGTTATTATTATTCTTTTGAAATTTCTTTAAAGAAACAAATGTTAAATGTGGTACCTGATATAAAGCTTATATTGATAAGAGACAATTAAGAAGCTTGGCTTACCTTTGAACACTGTCGGAGAACATCAACAATTGTCTGTAAAAAATTAGTAGAAATCTCAAGAAACAACAGCAGAACCAATTGGGTAATCATGTCAATTTGCAAGATTTGAATTAGAACAGACAAAAAGAAATTATTTTAAATCAATTAATTAAAATGAAATATTTTCCTTATTTCTCTTTTCTTTCAATCAATAAATTCACCTCTGAAAACAGGCTAATTCATTCATATCTACACAAATGGAAAGTCAAAAGGTCACTAAATGAAAAGAGACATCAGTTCAACCTTGTGTGCTATGTCAAACAAGATTGAAACCAAAGCAGCACCTTGAAGTAGTACATAAAAGGGAAACAAGAAAGTGCTGACAAATTAGTTCCATAAGTCACTGAGATAAAAGTTTTTAAAAAAATTAATCAAATTTTTCAGAACAAATAATTGAAGCTTTCAAAACAAATTTGAAGATGAACAAACATTTTTTCTTCACAGCCACTTTAAGCACAAAATGAACAATCAAAAAATTAATTTTAACTTTTCATTTATTATAAGAATAAAAATTATAAAAAATTCATTAATTCTTGAAATTCTTGAAAAAAACAAAACAAAACTGTAATCTATTATAAAAAGTAAGGGTAGATACTTACTCTTGGAGGTAAATTTGGTGAAAGTTGTTCAACTGCTAAATTACAATATTCATAAGCCTGAATGAAAAACATAACTTCAGTTCAGAAAGAAAAATAACTTATTCAAGCAATTTGTAGAAGAGGAAAACAAGACAATTATTTCACATTCATTAAAAAAGAAAATCATCCAAAAGCAAGTGACATTTAAAAGCCAAGAGACTGTTAGACATGTTTTAAATGGACATATTCTCAAGTTTTTGAATAATTATTTGGTCTCCGTAAACATGTCATATCTTAACTGTACACAACAATATTCATTAAAATAGACTAATTAAATATTACAAATTATGAAAATGGTTAAAATACAATAAACTACAAAATACGCTTGTAAATAGATTAAATTACGAAAGGAATGGAGAATGATCTGCTGTACAATATATTTCATGCTTATAACCATTAAAAGAAAAATAATAGTAATAATTAAATACAAAACATCTTATGATATATATATAGAGTTGAAAACTGACGAAAAAAATAAAATAAAATAAAAATAAATATTATAACGACATGCTAACGATATAAAATGATAAAAACAGACTAATTAAATACACTATGCACATGTTATCATTGGCGATTAAAATGAACAAAATTGCAAAATAATCATATAAATAAGCTAAATTACAAAAGGAAAAAAAGAAAAAAATCTATTTTATGCTTATAACTGTTTAAAAAATAAATATAAATACAAATGGAAGACAAAATGCCTTGTGACGTATATCGCACTTAAAACTGCTAAAAGATAAATAATAGATTAAAGATTACCATGTATAAAATTAGGTATAACATAAAAAAAAAACTATACAGATTTACAAATAACACGCTTTACAAACTGACATAAAATGTTCATAGACTGTACCTGTAAAATTCAAGTAGTGTATTTAAACATTTAAAATGATATTTATATTATATCCACATTAAATTTATATTATATGAATTATATTATTTATACATCTCCCTCTGCCCCATTATTTTAAACTATTTTGTTGCATTGGAGTCCAAGAACTATCACATTTAATCCATATCCATTTTGCTGTCCTTTCTGCTGTATTAGTTGTGGTTTGAATCGCCTTCCTTTTGTTAGCACCTACTAAGCCAATATTAGTTAGGGCTTTGCATAAGGACCTTGCTGCAAAACTTCTTGCACCCACTTCGATTGACAGACAGCTTGCTTTCCATCCATTGTTTTTACAACTCGTTAGTAACTCATTTTTGTTTCTTCCGTTCATGGGCTTCTTCTTCATGCTCTTCCCAAGACACTATCAATTCCTACATTATCACTTTCTTTATATTATCTGAAAAGAATACTATATCTGGGTGTAATGATGTTTGAACAATGTGGTCAGGGAATTTTTATCTTGTTCCTAATTTGGCCCTTAATTCCCAGTCTGTTGCCAATGACAAAGTATTTGCTGTATATTTTTTCTTTTTGTTAGATTTCTCGCCAGCTTTAAAAAACTCTATAGATCTTTTATCATTTAAGCATTCCATACCACATCCCAAAACGAATTTACTAATTGAAGACATTGATCCTGCTTTCCCTCCCTGATGATAGGGGAGAGGGGTATGCTGATGATATAGGCATTCATAGTTGGTATGAGAATTATATTGAACAGAAAATCAACATTCTCTACCGAGTGTTCCAAGAAACAGAAACCATGATCTGGAATTGGAATGAAAGCAGAGATGGCACTGACCCTGAATCCATCATAGAAATTCAGGATGTGGAATGAGTAAATACTAAACACTTCTAATACTTTGGTGTATGGATTAGTTATAACAAATTTAGTACAAGAAAAAAGGAAATTGAACATAGAATAGGCTGCACTAGATATAGTTTCACTCAATACTGCAAATTGCTACAAAACCAAAACATTAACCTAAAAACTAGTCATGTTCTTAAATAGCCTCATCAGATGGAAACTTGCATATGAATATCATGCATGGTGCCAGACCTGTTCAAAAATATCTAAACTGTCTGCTGTATACACCTACTACCTAAGATCAATGGTTAAAAATGACTGAGTGACGAGTGAAGCCCGTTGGTCTTGGTGAAGACTATCCACCTTCAAACCTTGTGAACTGGCACTATAGAATCATAAAGAACTGTACCAGATAACAGAAACCCAGTGACTTGATGGCTGCGAACAGCAGCAACAACTAAAATGGATATCACATGTAACTTGAAGAGAAAATAATGACATAATCAAGACATTGATGTTCTACACTACTTCAAACAAAAGGTTGGGAAGAAACCTCTCATCAATACTGGAAAGAATAACAGCTACTGGACTTGAGAAACCCATTTTCCTGAAAAATTGTTTTAAGAAATCCGGAGAGAAATCTCCAGATTTCTTTGTTTCGTGAATTTTTTGGACTTCATTACTGTGATCCAAGAGATTAATTAAATCTCTTTATTGACTCTTAGTAACTTTTTATATTTTCTCAACAGTGTCTATTAAAATTTGTAATCAAAATGATATCAGCAGATACTATGAAACCCTGCCAGTGTTTTTAGAATTAAAACCCTAAAATCAATTTGTTGATGAAATAAAAATTGTCACTGAATTAGAAAAGAAAAAGCAAAGTCCAGTAGTTGCTTTTCCCTTAACAGAAAATGAAAGAAACATCCGAAATGCAATATTTTTCAACTTAAAAGTGGAATAGCTAAACAAAATGATTGAGGGAAAATATTAATTACATTCCTGGAAAAGAAACAATAAAAAAGATATGAATTATATACTGATTGAGTTTTTTTTAGTTGTACAGTTTTTCAAATTCTTGTTCTCAAGTGAAATGCCAATGGAAAATTATGTAAAGGAATTTGAAAACCTGTACAACTAAAAAAATATATATGATGTTACCACAATCTGTATTAATTTTTAAATTACTGAATGGAAGTGATTTAGAGCAAAAAAAGTAGACAGTGCTCATAGGTTTTGATTACAGCATAGAGAACTTTATTCAAACAATCTTCTCATTAAAAAATATTTTCAAAAAACAGTCCATGCCATCAAAAAGTGCAAACATTTTTAAGTGAATCAATGAATACAAGCAAGTCTCAACATTAACTGCAGTTCAGAGTAGGTGAAGTATCAACAAATTGTTATTTGGATATTTTTAACTTTGAACGGTTAAAACAAATTACAAGATGTGTACAAGAGTTCTGATAGCATACAAGGCCTCTGGTAGCATTTCTCATATAACTAAATATGCATAGAAAACAGAAAAAAAATTTATCCATTTTAATGGGTAAATAAAGTAGTCGTACAATGCAAATTTCAGATTTTAAAACTTTTAAATTGCCCTAATACTCTAGATTATTGAGGTGGAATATTCTAGAATGTTTCAGTAATGTTATCAGTAGTTATTTTTAGCCTGAAAAATACAAACAGAACATTCTGTAATCAATATTCGTGCAAGAAGAGATAAAGAAATGACAAAAAAAAAAAACTGATTGTTAAGCTCTGGAAGGAAGGTAAAAGTTACAGGAAAATCTTGGACATTCTGAATATTCCATTTACTACCATAAGTTCATTCATTGCAAGGTATAAAATCTCAAAACTGTTGAAAACCAAAGAAAAACAGGTGCTCCATGGAAGATTTCTTGAAGATCTTGGGAGGAAATTACTGCGTCAAATTAAACAAAATCCAATGGTTATTCATCAAGAGTTGCAGAATGATTTGCTTTCATCAGAAATCTATGTCACTAAACAGACAATAAGCAATGAAATTCACACTCCCCTTGGAAAATTCCACTGCTATTGAAAAGACACGGAGATACAAGGTTGAAATTTGTTTGTGAACATAAGGATAAGGAAAAATCGTATTGGGAAAAAGTATTATGGACAGACGAAACCAAAATTGAGTTGTTTGGATGTAATTCTAGAAAATATGTATGGAGGAAAGATGGTGATGCCTTTAAAAAAAAAAAAAAAGAACACAGTTCCAACAGTGAAATCTGGTGGTGAGAGCATCATGGTTTGGGGATGTTTTTCTGCAAAAGGTACTGGCAACATATCAGTAATAGATGGTAGAATGAATGCTGATTTTAAGCACAATGCAAAATCTACGAAGAAATGGATTGCTGAAAATAATGTAAATATCTTGAAATGGCCAAGTCAGTCCCCAGATTTAAACCCAATTGAGAATCTATGGCATTATTTGATAATTCAAATCCAATCGAGAGCTCCAACAAACATCCTGGATCTGAAGACCATATGCAAAGAAGAATGGAACAAAATACCAACTAAATTTTGCAATATTTACATTATTCGGACTATTGTCCTCATCTTTGTCGCCATATTTGTCACAACGTTTCGGCCGTTGTACGCTCCGGCCTTCTTCAGGTGGTTGGAATTTCGAACCGAACCCTTTATTTCGATCGCTGGGGTAGACTGTTCTAGTTCCACGAGCCATGTTTGATGGGTGTCAGTTATCAGTTATCTCGTGGTAATTTTCCCTCTGAAAGTTCTCCACTGCCTGAACCGGGTATTGAACTCACACTCTTTGGGTCTGTTACTGGATCTAACCAACGCCTTTATCCACCGTACCATGTGTCCTTGACTGTACATAATACCTCATCTCAGAAATATAGACAGACTCTAAATTTTGCAAATTATTAATTGAGAACTACAAGAAGAGGTTGGTTGCTGTAGAAGTGAATAATGACTATTCTTCAAAGTATTAAATGAAGATTATGTATTCTTTGTTGTATTGTATGAATACTTTTTTCACCCATTAAAATGGATAAATGGGATTTATTTCTATTATATCAATTTTTTTCTGTTTTCTCTGAATATTTAGTTATTATGCATCTGTGTACAGTTAATTATATGAAAAGTATGTTTATTCATTAGTTGGGAATACAATAAATTAAAAATTTGTATGTGTACGAATATTTGTCCCCTACACCCAATGTATATGTTGCCTCACTAATATATCTGTACAAAACAAAATTAGTAGAATTTTGTTTTTGTAATGTAGATTTTGGTTTGTTCAAACAAAATGCTTCTTTTGATAATAGCAGATTTCTGGCCAAAAAATGCCATTCTAAATTTTTCAAAATTGTCTTATATATTTTCTATTTGGCTAGATTTCACAAGTTGCATAGATAATGAAATATATTGGTAAAGATACTTTTATATTCAGCTTTTCACTAAATTACTACAAAAAATAAAATAAAAATTACACAAATTTAAAAAGAAAAATATTTAAGAAATATTACAAATGGTTTATGACTTATTTGTCGCATTTAAATTATTTTAATTGTTTGATTTCTTTTTAACTGGTATGTTATAACTATCTCATGCATTTCCTTTTCATTTTATTGACAATGAAAGTAAAAATGTTTGAATTTTTTAAAATCCTAACATTGATGAAAACAACCAAACCAACCTGTTCATATTGGCTTTCAGCAAATAAGAGGCCACAGCACTCGCCATACAACATTGCTTTGTTCACAGGAACTTGGGCTTCTTCAAGTAAGGTTAATATCCTGAAGGCCTCTTTGTATGTCTGGTTAGCTTCTTTATATTTACAACTGCAATTCTGGACATGAAGTAATCTAGAAAGAGCAAAAAAAAAATAATAATTTTATATCTACGAGATAAAAATCAAATTTTACAAAACTCCAAGATGCTGCTCAACACCAAAATATAGTGAAATACTATAGGCTATTAATTATTTTTAATTAATTTGGATGATAGACACTCACATAAAGTGCACATTTACTTCACAATAGTATGAAATTCAAAATGTTACTCACCTAACGTTGCATTCTAATAATTTACACAAACCCCCATAACTTTTGTCTTCTTCACATAACAACCGACATGTGTGATAAACTTTCTCACTGCTGAAGAACCAGCCTGCCTCATTGAAAAAACCCGCTGAAAAAAAAAAAAAAGTACCAAGATTTAAGTAAAGGAGAATGAATTTCAGAGGAATGTCAATTGCAGATTGAGAAAATATCAGTTGAGAAAGAAAAAATACTAAAATGATTTACATAAGAATTAGGTTATATGAATTGTTTCTTTGATAACGGTGCATTTTTAAAAAATGGGTAACCTAAACAATTTGTTTTGTCGTTTTGCTGTTAGCATTAGGAATATTTTGTTTTTATTATATTCAGAAAGACTGATTTTGATTTTAATATGATAGCTGCCATATCAGTGTAAATTTTAAAAATTTTGTCATAATTGGGATATATTTGTTTATTTATTCTAACATGAAGACAAAAAATTAAGCAACATGTTTGGCATATTATCCCTTTTCTAATTTTAAGGTTGAATTATGACTCAAATGCAAAACAGGATTTTTGCTGTTTTTTGAGTTGGCATTGTGAATGAAACAAAAGTTAAAACATGAGAATAATCAATATTATTTGACATGAAAGGTAATCAACATATTCAGAATTTCCAAATCAAGCATAGCAAATTATTTGCACCAATTTCATCAGGTTAGTTGATTTGATTGATTAACTTTCATATAAGATAATCAAGAAAAAAGCTACTGAACCATATTTCTGTGTGGCTTGCTATTCAACAATAATGAAATTTCTTAAATATAGTGACAAGTGATGAAAAGTGGATATTTTACAAAAGTGAAATGAAGCACCAGTTATTGTACCAAAGGTTAGTCTTAAAAGCATCCATCTGTTAAGAGAAAATAATCCTTCAGGATAACACTTGACCAAATCTTTCTTTGGTAACCAGATAAAAATAGTTACAGTTTGAATAAACATTTAGTCTGGTCATTACAAAATTATCTTAATTCAAAAGAAAAAAAAATTAGTTCCCTGGGAGACTGCAAAAGGTGACGGGAACTGAGAACAATATCAGGACTCTGGGAAAATAAAAGTAAGTTGTCTAAACGATAACAAAAAAAAAAGAAACAAATAGTATATGGTTCAATAAAGTTAATTCTAGTTTTATTACAATTCTAATTATCACTTTTTAAAACAATAAAGATTACTGGGGAGTAAAGGTAGTTAAAATAATAGTGGTATCAAGGAAAAACTGTCCTTTTGACACTGCATGTTTTTTGCAGGCACAAAAGTCCAAGATTGCCCACATTTCTTTGACAGAGGTCTATCTATAAGATCAAATTGGCTTGCACTTGTATTGAAAGTCTTGTAAAAATGTCACTGAAAATAATTAATGAGAAACTAACACTTGGTAACAACAAGCCAAAAGATCAATCAACATGCTAGTTGGTTTTTAAGTCTCATTGTAGAGATGGGTGGTTTAACCGAAAAACTGACTTTTTTCAGTTTTCATTTTGGTAAGGGTCATACATAATTGTTATCTAGTAAGCCAGTGTTATACCAATCATGAAATAAAATAGTAAACAAGAAAAATGAATGAAGATTTTTTTTTTAAATTTGTTTTTTTATCTAGAGAATGCACCTAAATCAGATATTAAGAATAATTAAAATAGTTCTTAATTTCACTTTTAAAATGTGTATATTTCCAGATATGCAATTCTCTAGTGTAAAAAAACTTGTTTTCTACAAATAAAATTATGTTTTTATCTAGCAAATATACACCTAAAATCAGATATTAAAATAATAAAATAAGTTTTAATCTCAGTTTTAAAATGTGTATATTTTCAAAAATGCAAGTTATTTTTTTAAATCCAAAGAAAGAATTATTCTTTTTTAGCCACTATTGTTTGGTGGGTGTTTTACTGTACTCCTGCCTATAAAATCCTTCTAAACAAGGAAAATTAATTCATTTTGTTTTTACAAATATCTTTATCATTTTATCTAGCAAATACACTTAATTATATATTTAAAGTGATTAAAATACTTTTTAATTTCAGTTTTAAAATGTGTATCTCAAAAAAGAACAGGTGGTACTCGCTGATTTGGAAATATACACATTCTAAAAATAAAATTAAAAGCTTTTAATTATTTTTAATATTTAATTTTAGGTGTATATTCACTAGAAAAAACAAATTTATTTAGGGGAAAAAAGTAACTCATTGATTTTCTTTGTTTAGAATAAATTTATTTGCAAAACCTCAATAACAGTTGACTGATGTACCAGAAAAGAATTGCTGTATATTTAATTATTTTAAAATTTAGGGGTTTCATTTTTTGGCCACATCATAAACTAATTTCCATGTTGTAGTTTAAGGTATCTTCTAATTGAGTGTACAATTTCAAGAATATTGATAAAGATTAGTCATATTGATTTTGCGAAACAAAATAACGTATAAAATTTAGTCTGGGAAAAAAAAAAAGTCATATTCCGCATTTTCGGCTGTTCAAAGCAAAATAGTTTTAACTCACTGTAAAAAAAAAAAAAAAAAAAAAAAAATAATAATTCAATGAATAAAAGTACATACAAATTACATATTTAGAAAGATTATTTTCTTTTCTTACCAGCCATATGAATATTTTTAAGATTGGACCATAAATAAAATACATGAGTTGAACAGACTAAATTGCAAATTTAACAATCTCAAACGAAATCAGACATTGACTGGAAATGCTATCATTACACAAGAAAATGAATGGCTTCTTTAGAAAGCAAAAATACTAGATTAACCCCCTTCCCCCCAAAAAAAAAACAAATCAAAAACTGTGGTATCAAGGAATAAAAACAGGAAACTGATACTGAAATCGACCAACTCTATCTCGTTACAAGTCTAAATTTCTCTGATAGACATAAAATAGCCATGTTGATATAAAGGTTTCAAGATCTGGAGATGATGCTTACCAAGAGAAGTTCCCAGCTGAATTGCTTTGTTCCTGTCACTTTCACAGCTATGAGCTGATGGATGATTGCGTTGACAAAATTCATCAGCAAGGATTTCATTTACTCTTGTCCCATGGTCAATGAGGGCTTGGAAACAAATATGCAATAGACATCTACAAGACAATCACATTACATCACAAAGATTAACAATCATTTTTCAGTGACAGTAGCTGATAAAAGATCACATGTAAAAATTAAAAAAAAAACAACTTTATAGTTAAAATATTATATGTATTAAAGATAAATCTCAGGTCATTAATTTCTGTAGAAATAAAATCCTCTATAATAAATAAAATAGTTCAGAAATTTATTAAATATTATTCCATATACTTTCGTTTTGCTTGGTTGCTAAAAATATTTAATTTGTTTTTTTCTCATTGGCTTTTCATTTCTTGAAGTCTTTTGGGCATTTTTCTTTTACATGCCAATTCCTTGTAGGCAATCATGGCTCGCCACAATTTTTTGTCTTTTGTTGTTATGTAACTTCTGACTTTTACTATCCTTGTTTGTCTCCGTTTTGTCATCAATTCACACAAACATGCACACATGTTCTGTCCATGGTATTCTTAGCATTCATTGATAAAATCACATGTCAGTCAACTTCCTCATTATGTACCCTAGAAATTTAAATTGCTCCTCTCTGATGCTAAGTATGTTCCCATTTTCTTTAAAACTGTTGTTGCTCACATGTTCAGTCCATGGTATTCTCAGCATCCTTCTGTACAACCACATTTCTGTTTCCTCAGTAAGGAGATTGTCCAGCATTCACTGCCACACAAGGAGGACCAATATTATATAACTGTTCGGTACCCTTTTCTTTGTTTCTAACAAATTTTCCTGTTTCTTAATACTTTGTTAGCTTTTGGAAGCAATCTTTAATTATTCTAATGTGCCTTTGGATTTTGATATCACATTTTCCACCCTCTGTTAAAACACTTTCTAGATATTTACATTTTTGTACTTGCTTGATTTTGGTATCTCTAATTTGTATTTCATATGCTGGGATGCTCCTTTTGTTGACAACCATAATATAACCCAGTATAAGTTATGGATATTTCTAATATCCTTCCCAAGTGTTTCCAACAGTTCTGTGTCAAACAGTTTTGATAATCTATAAAACATAGGTATACATCTTTTTGAATCTTTACTGTACTCTCTCTTATCATTCTGTGCATAAATATTGCATTCCTTGTTTAAGTGTCTTTAACAAAACCATATTTAGATGAATGATGATAAATGTTTCGACTTCTTTGAAGCATCAAAAGGTTATTTATAATTTGCAAAAGTCGAATAATTTAATCCTTTAGTTAAAAGGGTTTTAAAATAGTTTATTATATATTTCTTATTAAATGTGTATGTATACATGCACACACATAAATTAGTTTGCACATTTTAGAATTCATATTTTCATACAGAGAAGGTAAAATTAAAATTTATTCCATCTGAACACTTCTACATCAAATTTTACAGTGACAGATAGCACAAAAGTTGTCTTAATTTCATGAAAATTGTTTATTATAAATTTTCCATCAATTCATATAACAGACTGTAACATTTAAAAAATACATGTTTGTACAGGTTTTGCCTTGAAATAATAAAGTTTTAATAAAAAATACAGGTAATAAATCATACATCATATAAAAATCCTGACTACATATTTACATGCATTTTTAATTTATCTATGTGACACTTATCTAAATATGCAGTAATGGGTGCTAAAAAAGCTATAAACAAAATTAAGTGTGATCATCATCAAACAGCAGTGAAATGTAAGATTTTTTTAATGATGTGCAGATTGTTTTGAGGTCTAAGATTTTGTATCTTTAACAAGGTCTTAATAAAAATGCTTTATCACTTCATATAATACCTATACACTCAAGCCCAAGACTTTCTCTCCATCTTTATCTCTCCTTAGGGAGGAGGCCAGAATTATTAGCTGGTACCTGAGGCATCCTTATAAGAGTAAGAGTTAAAGGGACTGAAGTAATTTTTGCTCCCAGTTCATGAATGCATATGCTCTGAAGCTACTTTAACCTCAATCTCATGTTATATTTCACATGAGTGGGCATGCACTTAAATCCATAGAGAGAGAGAAAATAAAGAGTACTCTCCAAATAAATTCTAACCCTTATTCTGATATGGCTTCAATATAAAGTTTTACAAATTAACCGATTTTTTGGTATACTTCAGTAACAGAGCTTTTGCACAAATGTACATGATAGAAAGAAATATTATACCTATTGTAATATGACAACTGGAGTTTATGACAAAACAGAACAAAATATCATTATATAATATTTTCTATCATCAATGAATTTGATTATTCATTATGCCACCATATTTGGAATCATTTTGTTTATTTGGAGAGCATCAAATTTAACTGCACCAACACCTGTTATATTTATGCCATAACCAACACCAAATTATTCCACCTGAAGCTATTTTAACAACAGATATAGTTTTATTCCTAATATCCTGTTTGATATCGCATCAAGCAAAAGCTGAAAGGCAGACACAGGCAAAGGAAAATTAATTCTTTGCATTATGTAACTGTTGCTGTCTGATAAAAAAAATATTTAATGCAGGGAACTAAAAAACATTTTTCTGTAAAGACAGCAATAATTTGTAATTAAAATAAATATCTTAGAATATATTAACATATTTATGAATTAATTCTGAGCTAATAATGAACTTTTTTCCAAAACAGTCTCTAAGAATGCATACCAAACACAAAATTACTTGGAAATTAATGACCTATACTGGGTGAATGACATTTAGTGATTGTGAAATTATCAATTTTTTTATAACTATCTTTCAGAAATTTTACATATTTTAACATTTTCAAAATATAAACAAACCATGTTCAGAAGTCAATTTTAATATATTTTCAAAAATATTTTGTGAAGTTTTGTGAACAATACTCCACAGATGGGAAAACCAGTTGATAAAGACATCGACTGAGAATAATAAAACAGTACAAAAAGTATCAGATAGCCAGCATAATTTGTGTTCAAAGGAACCACTGAAAATGATTTGAACTAGTATGGTTATTTAGTCACTTTCAGATGTGGCATTGATATACAAAGGGGTGCCAAGAATCTTTCAGCACCCCTTATAAGTTAAGCTAATTGAAAAAAGAAATGCTGAAAAATATTTCCATATGCAATTTACTTAAACATAATAAAAAAAATATATCTCTGAAATAAATTTTAAGTGGCAGTGAAAATATTTTTGGTCATGATGGGAAAAATATTCAGCTCAAAGAGTGGTGGCAGACAAACTTGAATAACAATAAACAATTACTGCCATGGGATGGGTGGGATTGAACATTTTTCACATCATGACCAAAAATATTTTCTTTTTATTAAAAGTAAATATGGCACTTTGGTGGAAAAGAAGTCTAAACATTTTGGCTTTCATAATGAAATGCTTAAAAAGAAAATGAAAACTAATAATATGATCTAAACTTGAATTTCTAAGATTAAGATGAAATCAATTCTGTCAGAGAAAAATGCTTTTTATATTCAATCATTTTTTTTATCTATTTCAACAGTTAATACATATTTGGAAAATATTTACATATAAAAATATCAATTCAGAGGAATTATTCTTTTGTAGTTGCTAATAATTGCAAATCTACAAAAGAAAACCTTAAAAACTTACAAAAGTTTTAAAGCTGATTTTCGTAAGTAAAATAATTGTAGCTAAAAAAATATAGCTTTAAAGTAGCTAAATTTATAGTTTATAAATAGACTATCTTACTCTAAATGTATATCAACAATTCACAATAAAGACAAAAGAAAGTCAAAACTTACCTTTTGTCAAGAACTTTTAAAATTCTGGCAAAATTATCAATTTCTGCCAAATCTGTACCAAGTATACATAAACTTCCTTTAATGTAGAGCTGGAGAAAAAGGAAAAAATTAAAAATATGAGATAAATCAATAATTGAAACAAGAAATGAGGAAAATTCTATATCTTAGTGAAAAGGTTTTAAACCTGATCAACATGTATTCTAAATTAGTTTTTTGAAGCAAAGAATTGAATAGTGACTTATCTACATGTTGCTTGCCATTTTTACCAGGTAGCATATTAAAAGAAGTTAGAATGTGTACACAAGTGGCATGGCTGATTTACATGAATCGTTTTGCCACATATGCATATTACTTCACCTAATAAAAAATGATATTGAGTTAGCAAGCAGTTGAATTTTTCACCTCAACATTGTTGGTAACATGAAAAAGTAATGACTTTTTATATATTTTTACATATGTTTAGCTATGAGGATCACCATAACAGGCTTAGGATAGAAATAACTATATGGGAATCACTAATAAATAAAGACAAATGACTGCAAGTATTTGACAGCAGTAGAAGCTGTAACAAAAGAGAAAAGCTTCATTGAGCAGTTAAGCATGATAAGCATCAGCAGCGTTCATCAGCAGGCAGGTTAGTTTTAAGGCACCAAGTTCTTTACAGAGAATTCTATGATAGGACAATAGCTGAATGGATTAAAGTGTTGGTTTGTAAATTTGGTGACATAGTAATTGTGAGTTCAATCTTTGGGCTGAGCAATGGAAACAGGACAAGAAATAACTGAGCCGTACTAAAATTAAGAACTAGACAAGATATCTGGTTGGGTATCTGCTAACAAAGAGGGGGGATGGAATAACCAGCAGCACCATAATCAAACACTGGTTTATGAAGAACAAGGCACAAACAAAACTTCCACATGGGAACACCACATGTACAAGACAAATACAGCTGAGACACCAGAAACTCAAACAAGGTTAAAAAAAATTTCAGACAACACTGGATAACATGGATAGAAATCATTGGTAATGCACAGCAATGACATACATTCAGCATAGTGCACTGACCACACTGCTTCTTCCTGGAAAATGTGATTGCTTTTATAGAACCCAAAATATTAGTCATTGGCTATCAAAAGGAAACATTTACTGTCTCAACTATTTCATGAGGAAGCTGATAGATTCTTACTTTCTTTATAATCAGACATCCTGGGGTCCACATTGGCTCTGTTCTGAAAGGGAAGCCATTTGCATTCTTTCTGCAGAGACAGCACACTAAATGTCATCTCTTTGACCAATGAGATGAGGTAGCATTATCAGAAGTGGTTGGCAGCATTGTCTGCATTTCATTTCCACCACAGTCATGTTTAAAGTTTATACAGAGATGTGCACTGTCCGTTAGTGTCCTTCACCCAAGCAACATCTCTCACTTCGTAGCCAATATGATACTGTTCAGTCTCGGCCTGGGGTATTGCATCAATTCCTTTTAGTCGAACTCGGTACCAATGGATGATATTGGCAGGGATTGTCAAAGCGACACATCATTTTTGGGTATGACATTGTACCAATAAACTGCTTCCATTATGCAACACAGTTTTTTTGTCGTAATTCGTTTTACACTTCGATGGATGTGTCAACAGTAGAACTGGAGATAAACTCCTGATTTATTTAGAAGTCCCTGAAGAGCT